>JAQGAK010000849.1:0-49968 GCA_034696945.1 Lipothrix lubbocki | reverse complement strand
AATTTACCCAGCTGGGAATACTCTATTATGAATTTTTAATTTTATCGTGTTTTTCGCGATTTCCCAGCCCTACTTATCACTGACGCGAAGTCTTCGTGTGTACATTGCATTTACTCAAAGTTCAGAGGTTAAAAAGGAGCGTTTTCAGCTGAAGCTGCATTTGTTTGTCGGTAAACTATACTTATTTCATCGACGGCATATAATTATCATCACATTTGTAATGTTAAATAACTTTCTTCTCAGGTGGTAGCAGCATTGTATTAGTAGTCAGTTCGTCTGTCTGTATCTTAAAATTCATGCGAGGCTTTTGGGATATAGAGTTGTAAGTTGTAATGTTCATGCGGAAGAATTAACAAATTAGCTACGTATAGGACATGTTACTAGTTTCGAATTAAAGATGAGATCACCTTTTTGAGCTTGTAGCTTTGACTGGTTTACTTAATTGCGGTTTTACATTCGTCATTATTTTCTTGTTGCAATGCGAAGGTCGTGGTCACTCTCTTGCTTTGGATTTATTCAGGAAAGGCTATCGGTGACTTTTTCAGAAATGACTATAAGTATATAGTACATGTGTATTGTACATATACACATATATTTGTTGGAATATTGAATATTGACATTGCAGATTGCATAGCCATGGACTTCAGCACATAAAAATACTTCTATTAAGTTCATTCACTGCCATCGCTTTATGTAAGTATAGTTATAGATACATACATTCGGGAAGGAAAGGATCTGATTTTGATTCTGTATTCTTTGGGTTCACTTATTTTTACAAGTAAAATGTGTTCGGATTCTTAAATTCGGCGACAATTTATGATCCTTACGGATAGCTATTAATGTAAAATTGATCCAATCTAATCCTTTCAAGGAGGCTATTTAGACTTTATAGTGCAAACGGTTCAGCTAGTTCAAAATACGAGCTCGTATCTACGGTTGCCACACGGTCTCTTTTACTATAGTATTACAGTAGCTCATGGGTATTGTGATTGTGTATAATGTTTAGCTACCAACACTAACGCTAATGTTGTTCAGTGTGGAGTGAAGTACAGGGCAAGCTTGAATAGTGCTAAATGCACACTTTACAAAAGAAACGCGGACGACTGTGGTAATCTTTTCATAATAATCTAATGGTGCTTCAGCAAGCGTACAGGCTAATGACTTTTGCAAAATATGGTGCAGTCTGCTCAAGTGCTATCGGCTGGTTTATAGATAGCTTCATGAATTTAAGCATGTATCAATACATACAAATAATACTTGAACACAAAAGCAGGTTTAAGTACTTCTATACGTTCATGGAATGTATGTATTATACATAGTCCTTATGTAACTTCAATTGTGATGGAGGAAATTGAAAGGAGAAAATGCAAACGGAAGTCTCATCATTAAAACTACAATATGAAAAATTGCATTTTTCGTTGACAGAGACTTTATAGGGATGTAGTGATGTAGGTAATTTGCTTGCATATTAAATGCAAAGGGGTACAATGTATGGATATATAAAGACTGCTCTGCAAAGATAAGAAGTTTTGCAAATTTTATTCTCTTTCTCCCAGTTCGTGAAGTCTGTTATACTTAGATTAGATTACTTCCTTTGCTCCGTATATTTATGATAACAAGGAACAACTAAATCCATGTACCTTGATGCTCATTACTGTGTAGGATATTAATAAAATGTTTTCTTAATGATCTTTATTACAGGCTACCCAGCTAATTTAAATAGTGGAAGTATACGAAGTCCTGTAGTGTACTTGTGCTACCGAAGAGGCAGGGATAAACCTCCGCTAGTCGATATTGGGTAAGACATACTATGATGTTTATGCTTCATACATAAGTTTAGTGTACTGTTTTAGTAATGTATTGAGTATTGTGTAGTAGAAACTAGACTATCTTAAATGTCATAGGAAACGACATAATGTCATTTTTGTATCTGTATTAAGAAAGAAGTCACGTCAATTTTATCCTGAAATTGAATGTGATTCGGCATTGAGCTCCACGTTGTTATTGACTATTTTCTCTTTTATTTCGTTCACGAGCTTTCATACGTAATAATTCTTTATGTTTATATGTATTCGCGGTGTAGTGTTATACTTACAGGCCGAATTTCTTTTTATATCGTCTCGTCTGTTAGATATCTTTGTACGTACTGCACATTATTTTACATTTTTGCAAGGAAGTACAACATGGATTGTTTGTTCTCGAAAGTCTAGACCCTGGAAGTAAGTTACTTTGTTTTTAAGGACTTCACACTGCAGTGATAACTGTATTTACGCTATTGCTGTTGGTTAAGTCAAGCCAGCTTATTTGGGAACTATTTTGCTACCTGTTTGTTTATAGTTAGATACATACATGTACTCACGCACGTGACTATACTCACATTCGTATTCGCTATTCTTCTAATCAATAAATGAATTAAATTACAGCATTATGTACAAGTGCGATTATTTCAAGAGAACCACTGATAGTCATGTAAATTGAATGGTTAGGAAATTTTGCAGTAGTTTGCAAAATCGGGAATGTACGTACAAAGTTAGTATTGTGAGGTCTAAGACCACTAGGAGCAACTATACGGCTACAACCATCAAGTATAATTAGTTTGTATGACATGCAAGTTGCATGAGGCACGATTTATAGAGGGTATGTCTGTACATATGTGGGACATATTTTAGATTGTCGTCTATGTCTGTGCTAGCAGTTGTAATACTAAAGACACGGTAATAATAATGCATCAACGCAACGAGTGGAATAGCAATATTTGTTTGTGAGTTGGTTTGCTCCTTGTAGTATATGCTTTTCTAAAGATATATATGAAGGACGTCTACAGTCAATGCAGATTTAAAAATACACTGCAGATAATTAAGGGTTATGTTTAGATTGTTTGTAACTTGACTACTTAGCAAACAATCAGGGAATAAATGCAACAGTTTAATTGAAATAATATTTTATATGAATTGGCTACGGTTTATTAATTTAGTTCTAGAATGAAATCATTGACTTGATCTCTTTGTTTACAGTGTTATGTACGAAGGAAAAGAACGACTTCTGCATGATGCGGAGGTTGTTATTTCCACACCTGAAGGCAGACCTGCCAATGTAAATAATACTAATGCTAAGACTTTTCTTACATATCGGAGAGCCCAAGAAAATATGCCTTGCAATGAGTTGGTTGTGACGGATATTTGTGTCATCATTCAAAATAAAGGAGAGCGTCCTCCGCATGCTTTTTGTCTCATCATGAAAAATCTTAACAAGGGCATGGTAAGCGTTTTAGTAATTTTTGAAAGTTATTTCCTTGTTAACAATACTTCATACATACAAATAAAATGTGTTAATGCGTGTGCAAGCTGTAATGTTTTTCAAAAGTAAATTAATATGCACATCTGCATTGAACAGATGGGCTGTGATGTCTACCTGTGTTATAAAAAATCGATGAATAGACCACCATTGTTATCTTATAAAGCGGCAGTTTTACACCGATATCCTCCTGTGGACAGACGAGGGTTTCCTTTCCCATCTTCAGTTGCGATGTTTTGTATGCCAATGTGTGCTACGATTGAGTGTTGGCCTAAAATTGCTGTTCAGCCTCGGCCTGTTTTCTCCACTTTTGTCCTTACAGTAGCAGATGCTACGGAAAAGATCTACGGAGCTGCTGTTACTTTCTACGAAGAGTACCCTGAAGAGAAATTAAATGCAGAGCAGAAGGCTGCTCTTGGGGTAGATAAACCAGGAGATAGTTCCAAGAGTGTTCACGTAAATAAATGTGTTTGTCTTCTGTCACATTATCCCTTCTTTGATAGCTTTCGAACGTTTCTTTATTATCTCAATAATATGTGTCGTACTGGTCCTCATGAAGTTCCGATTGAGAGGTGAGTCAATAGAGATGATATGACATACATATTCATGTATATAAGTATGTATATGGCGTAATGTTTCTCAACCATAGAGATTAAAATGCTTGTGTTGGCACATTGTGCTATAAAACTATCTTGTGTTATTCCGTTACAGATACATATCTCATCTTTTGGAGGAAGTGCCATTTCCTTCCCCTTCAAGGCCGCATATATTATGGCAACTATCACCTACTCAAACAGTTCTAATGGCTCATCAACATGATTCTCCACTCCCTAAAACGTATAAAATAATGCATTACTATCCGTAATATTTACAATGTTTTGTATGTTTTACGTTTATTTTCGAACAAATTTTTTGATGGATATTTAAAAATTTAATAACACATAATTTTTCCTGCAGTGGAGCCTCATTTCGTTCTATGTTAAGCAATCTTGGCCCGGAGAACTGTCTTTTAGTTCTTTTACTACTGTTAACGGAGCAAAAAACATTGGTTCATTCGTTACGACCCGACGTTCTCACAACGGTCGTCGAAGCTGTATCCATTGTAAGTTGAAATCAGTTTGATCAATTCGAACCGCATGAGTTCATTCCTGCTCGAGTATGTTTTACACATCCTTTTACACATATATACATACTTGGTAATGGCTATGTTATTATGTTATGCAAATCTTATAAATTGATTCGGTCTAAATGGTGCAATTTCTTTTTGCTAGATAATATTTCCTTTCCATTGGCAATGCCCGTACATCCCACTGTGTCCCTTGGGGTTATGTGCGGTTCTTCAAGCACCCGTGCCATTTGTAGTCGGAGTTGATTCCAGATTTTTTGATTTATACGAACTTCCATCAGATGTGACTTGCGTGGATTTGGATACGAATACTATCACAGTGTAAGTATTTCGACAGATAAACATGCCACTATTTTTTGCTAATGTAAGTATATCAGCCGATTCGTATAATGAAATTAACGAATGATCTTTCAAATGTTTCTGAGCAGTAGTGAAGACAAGCGAAATTTACTCAACGTGAAATTATTAGCAAAGAAGCCTGCACGAATCCTGAAGCACACATTAGAAACCCTACAAGAAAAAATTTATTACCTGGCTAAAACGAAGGCAACGAGCAGAGCCGAAGCACACGATAACTTATTTGAGCTTGATTTTCAGCTGAAGAGACGCGAAGTAAATCATTAGAACAGTATTTTTTATTGTATGAATTCTAGCGTGCAATATACCATTTGCACTATTTTATAGACTTTCATATGTAGGGTTCAATAACGTAATAAGTATCAATATGAGTTGCAATGTATCCGAAATACATACAGAAATTTTTGTTGTAGAGAATGCTGGAACTAGAAATCCAGGAGGCTTTCCT
The DNA here is from genome assembly GCA_034696945.1 of Lipothrix lubbocki. Taxonomy (NCBI): domain Eukaryota; kingdom Metazoa; phylum Arthropoda; class Collembola; order Symphypleona; family Sminthuridae; genus Lipothrix; species Lipothrix lubbocki. The sequence goes on along the minus strand of JAQGAK010000849.1, from coordinate 44,743 downwards.
TCGCTTCATGACAAGCGTTTTAAAAGGTTATCGATCTTTCCTCCTACCCATCACAAAAGCTCCCACCGTAGGAGCTACAGATGCTTCTTCACTTTTTGACTTTCAGGTAAATGTTAATCAGCTCATTTGGTCGTACAGTATTATTGATTTATGTAAAGTTGCACTTAGATCCCTTCTGGGATTTTTATTAAATCAGTCTGTTGAGAGCTTCTCTTCAGGATTTATTAGTGCTTTCGAGAAAAATCGAGAGGATGAGACTATCTCTAATAACTTGAGCTAGACTTTATGGATTGTAATTTTCGGTAACATAAAGATGAATGTATTTCTTTTATAGGGCTTTTTACGCTCTCGAGATAAGAATTATCAAAAGTTTTACCAACTGATGGTGCGAACTCAAATGTTCATCCGCTTTATTGAAGAACGTTCTTTTGTTTCTGATCTTGATACCGGGCTGGCTTTCTTTGATGAATGCGTCGACAAGGTTTGTATATGCAACTTCATCTTTACCCCGTTGCGAATAAAATATAATAATGGCGCCCATCGCTGTATCTATTTTATATTTATTTTATAGCCAAAAATTTTGACTATTTCCTTGTGCTATAAAGTAGTAATCTTACCCATGACTTTTTTGGTCAATCAGGTATGCCAAGATGAAGCCGAAATGATCAGATTGATTGATCTAAATGAAGGAAATCAAAGTGATCGTACTGTTTATGTAATGCCTCCGGAAGCAGTTGGTCTTCCCCCAAATGAAACTTACTCGTACAATTCAGTATTCAAATTAAATGAAAGTCTCTTTGGAGGTGTGAAGTTAAAATCTAGCTCTCTAAATAGAGTTTTACAAGGTTATGATATGTCTGCGCCTGGAAGTCCCATAGCACGACGAACAAAACAGGAAATAAGATCTGCGCAAAATAATGCAAAAAAGTATTCTGAGGTACCAATGCAATGGGCAAAATATTTAATGTCAACATGTTATAGGTATGAAATTGAAATTTTGAACAATTACAATTAGTATGTATTGACTTAATTATTACATCATGGTTTTGTTTTGCAGTTTATGGTTTATACATCTCCCGAGTTATTTAACGGTGGCATCTTCGAAACATATGGCGTTATGCTTGGCATATGATATGTTAGTAAGAATGGCGAAAAATCGAATTCAACCCGCCGATGAAGTTTGCTACAGAGTCGTCATGCAGTTGTGTGGTCTGTACAGTCAACCTGTAGTAGCTGTTAAAGTAAGTCTTTTAAATATAAAAAAATATTTGTTTCCATTAAATAATCTAAGTTCAGAAAGAACTTGTTTTCGTCAAAGCAATAACGAAAAACATTGCTTGTATAAAATGTTAGGTTTTATTTGAAATGAAACGCTGCGGTATCACACCTAATGCAATCACGTATGGATTCTACAACAAAGCTGTTTTAGAAGCCCAGTGGCCATCTAATGTATCAAATTCTAGCCAACTTATGTGGAATAAATTAAGGTAGGGTTGAAACAAACTGTCTATATTTTTTTGAAATTCAAATGTAGGTGTTACTTATTGTTCACTGTACTTAAATATACTTAACATTTGCGTTGCAGAAATGTAATTGGGGGTGTATCCCGATTTCGGGCGGCTGGTAGACAATATAGTTCCAGAAATAGGAGATTATCACAATCAACAGATGACGTTGACCGTATCTCAACAGGAAGTGGAACATCAGTTGATTCTCAAACACAAGGAAAACTTTTGTCTCAAAAAATTGGTGTAGTAGCAACTACAGCGGCACTTTCTTCAGCGGCACCCAAAAACCTACTAGAAGATCCTAATAATACTCAAATTCAAGGTAATATTCCAACACGTATTAGTTCGTCCTCAGATGTTGGTTATGGATCCATGAATGAGCAAAAAGTGACTGATACTGAAACAGAAGCTGAGGTTGAGGAAGATGGTTCAACAACGGTTGCTAATAACAATGGTGCTACAATGAGCTCTGACAATAACAAAGTCGGTAGATTTTGGGGTAAAATGGGACAAAGTCTGGATCACTGGGTTAAATCTGGTGTAAGCGGGTTAGCCTCGGTTGCTGCACTTGCTAGTGACACCTCATATTACAGTCCGGGTGGACTTATAATGTCGGGCTACCGAGGAGATTATTCCTCTCGGCATGATGAGGAAGAAGATGAAGAGTCAGACACGGACACTTACGATGACGAACAACGAAAGCCTGGATTGACTAGACGTCGTATAGATTTTGATGAAGGGAATAACGAAGATCAAAACAAAAATGAAACTATGAGACTTCTTAGATCAGTTAGTTTTGGTAATGACACTCAAATTATGAGTAAATTACAGGAATTAAAGCAAGAGTTGGTCAAAACTAACGGGGTCAGCGGTAGGAATATAACAGGTTCTTCTAGTGCATCCAAAATTATTTCGTCATCTAACAACGAAAAATCACCAAATAAACAGCAGCAGAAGCGGAGTGGTAGTGAAGAATCTAATGGTTCTTTAGAGACAAAAGTGAACGAGTTTTACGAGTTTGATTCACGCAAAGCTTCGATGGATGTTGACAAAAGTCATTCTTCGACCTCAAGAGAAGTTACACCAGTCGAGGAAGAAACTATAGAAACCAATGGAGCAAGCATGACCGCTCCAACCCTTCTCCCGGTTCCAAAATCTCCGTCAATTCAAATTAAGTCGAGAGACAATGTTCTTGGCAAAGATGTATCACCTTGTAGTCCGGCCAGGACACCTGTAACTCAAAATGATCCTTTGGGAGCATTAAGTCACCCTCCAAGTCCTGAACAATCGTTGTCTGGCTCATCATCAGCCATAGCAAGTAGAGTGTCTCCTAAACGTGCATGCAGTGAGGGGTTTATTGGACATATTCTAACTTCCCCGAGAGTTCCTGGTGGAAGTCACAACGGCGGAAAAGACCTAAGTGGCACTGGATACGCTTCGAAGGCATTTCATCGCTCCTCAACATTACCAAATTATTCATTGATCACTGGTGCTGAGGGTGGATCCCCTTCATCCAGTGATGACAAAAATCTTGTGAATGTGTCGGGAATGAGTGGAGGAAGTTCTAGTAACGTTGTCTCCAGTATTTCAGCCTTTAGCTCGAGTTTAAAAAATCCATTTGGGTAAGTTCTAATTTTTTTTACAAATCGCACGCATTCACGGAACAAATAAAAAGTAAAAAATATAAATAATTTAATTTTATGTCTAATTCTATTTTATATTTATATTATATTTACTCAGGCGTTACAGTCCAGCCCGACTAAGTTTGCGCAAAGCTGGAACTTCGTTGATAGAATCCACCATTGGAAACAAGAAAGCTGAGGCACTTATGGAAGGATTCAATCAGTTTAAATCTGTCGCTGCAGTTGCATCATCGTCAGCAAAGAAAAAGTTGGACGAATTTAAAGAGGCAATTGCTACAAATGCCTATCCAGCTGGAAAGACTGGCCCGTTTGGGTAAGACATTTTTTACTAGCATTAGACAAATTTTTAAATTGCTGATGCCAGATTTTTAACAAAATTGTTTGTGTAGTGATGACTATCGTGGAGAAACTATTGATGGCGTTGAGTATGATGTTGCGGATCCAGGAGATCAATGGGCCAGTGTATCAGAATCTTACCTAGATCAAATACTTCCAGCTGATGGTTCCACCCGCGCTAGCTTCGCAAGTGCAACCGAAATGGGACCTAGTCACGGTAGGTTATCTTGATTCTACAAAATAAAAACAATTTGTGCTTATTGTTCAGTCTTCGAGTGAGATCATCCCGAAAGCTGGTAATTTTCTCCTAATCAATTATTTATTAATTTGCAGATGACACTCCACTGTCCAGCTCGGTGCAGTCACTTATAACTCTTGATAACGCTAGATTTACTGCCGGAAATAAGAAGGATAGTCCACCCACGGCTTTAAAAATAAGTATGACGACCTGCTCTGTTTGCCACAATTGCAATTCATTGTTATTCGATGAAGAAATCATGGCAGGTTGGACTGCTGAGGATTCTAATCTCAACACAAGGTACGAATCAATTAATAATTTAATGTTAATGACTCAAGACATCCGGCCCGTAAATTTTATGCTACCCACTATACTAATACGGGAAAATCATTTGAAATGTGATTTTAGATGTTCTCACTGCAAGAAATGGGAAGTGCCGTTTTTAGAAGTATCCATAAAAGACTTCCGACATTATCCAGTTTCAGTATTCATTCCTCCTCAGGCCCCAATAACCTCTGCTCCTAGCGTTGAGAGCGTAAATAGTGCTAGTCGTTCAAGGAGAACGTCAGTGGCCAAACATAATAATGTGAATTTGTCTAATGCAAAACTATCAAATAACCACTTGCATGCGGATGTGGAACTACATTCGGATATCCTTGATACCAAAGAAGAGAAGTCTGTGGAAGCTGATGTGACTGATTTTATTTTAAACTCGAATAAATTAAATAGTAGAAAATCTAGTGCTGCTTTCAAATCGAATGGAGAAACACCTTCGTCGGACCCACTGGGAGTTTTAGAAGAAAAGAGTAGACGTACCAGTCCGGAACCAAATGAAGTTTCTATTGCAGCACTTGCTTCGCAATTACTTGCAGTTCCTGGCATAGAAGAAAAGGCGACTAAATTTCCTCCTATATCGCCCAAATTACTGGAAGGCGTTGATGCAGAACCTGTAATTGTCCCTTACCTCAGTCCCTTAGTGCTACGTAAGGAATTAGAAAACGTATTAGAACACGAAGGGGATTCTTGTTTGACTCAGTGCAGATTTGTAGATGAGCATCCTATCCTGTATTGGAATATGGTAAGTTGTACTATTACGTGAGCGTGTGCTTTGTATCGGTCGCGACTGGCAACTATTTTTTCTAACAATGTGTTCATCATTTTTTTTTTATTGTAGGTTTGGTTTTTCCATCGAGCAAGTTTAACCAGTCATTTAAAAGGACTTACCCTTCTTGCGAAATCTATCAAGCCTGTTAGAGAAGTTGCAAAATATTGTGTAGAAACAAATGAACTAATGGAGACAGAGCTGGAGAAATTTATTGTTCATCCATCATGGGAAACTGCTGATCATAGGAACGTAGTAATTAGTTGCAAATGGGACAACCCAAAATTCCATGCTCAATTTGGAGAACCTTTATACATTCAGTACATCAACAATCAGAAGAGTGAAGTTGTTATTACTGACAAGACTGATGATAATAATAAAAGTGAAAAGGGAAGCAATTATGGCAATAATACCAAGTAAGTTTTCAAGTGGCTGAGTATAAATAATTAATTTGCGGAATTGCGTTTAATTGGGAAATATTTTTCCAGACTGATTGCAGATGTATTACGATCTGTACAACGATATCAACTTTCACAAACTTGTCCTGCACTACTCCACCATTACTACAAAACTGGAAAAGAGCGTCATTATCCCACTTACAGAGACATTCTTTTTTTGGCTCTTACTGCGGGCAGTAAAGAGACATTCGAATCTTGTAAGTTTTATTAATATTTTTTCTTCTTCAAGGACATTAATAATTAAATAAGAGTTTATGTAAATTGTGTAATAACAAATTGAATGTGTGTTTAAAGATGGTTACGGCTTTGATCGAGATTACCGGGATCAGTATAGTAGACTAAGAAATGCTGATCATTGTGAATCTATGGGGATGGGAGACACTCCGCCATCTGATGCAGCTATATTTTGCAGAAAATTTTTCCGTGATTTAGAAATTCCTTGAAAACATTCAATGCAAACCGTAGGTTAAAGAAACGGTAGAGGATAATGTGTAGCTGCTGCTACATTATATTATTGAAATGATATTTTCGTTGCCTAAAGCAGATACCTATATACACGTATAGTATTTATTTTTTAGTCACACGTTTAATTGCATTTTATTATTTCATTCGCTGTTTTATTGTAAGAGAAGTATGTATTAGTTTATTCATTAAGCATGTTCCACGAGATCATTTACAAGCTTATATTGATAGTTCCTGTATTTTTTTGTTAACTGATTGTTTATTTGTATTGTAGTAACAAAGCTGTTAATATTATAATCATATGGCATAATATACTGCCTTAGGTTACAAATAATAGTTGTGCGACATACGATTTGCGTGTAATAATAGTTGTGCTATTGGCAATATTTATTGAATGTGAACCATGCATCACATTGGGTTCATTCGACAATGAGTTCAGACTACTTTGTAGAATATATTTATCAGGTTTTTCAAATTATGTGATAATAATAAGTTAAAAATATATATGTGTAGCCTTTAAATTATTTGCTTCATATCACAATTTCAAAACATTTCGTTTGAAAAAATCGAGTAAAGTATGATAATTTTTGTTAATTAAAAATTACTAGAAGTATTTGATAATGTTTTATCTTTTGCTATGAAATTATGTGAAAATTATAAGTATAAATTAATAACGTTACTACAACGAATTAAATGATTCAAAAGTACTGCATTTATTGTAATTCGTATGTGTAATTGCCATAAAATTGGTGCAGATTATTACAATAACGCATTAATTAAGAAAAAATGTTTTTTGAAACGCAACTTTTAATAAAAGTACGTATTAGTTCTCAAACAAATGTTCAGTAAGCAACATTGACTCCATGCATGTAATGTAATGCAACACTTAATTTAAGTTAATCATTTTAAGATGGTTCTTGTCCTGAAATCTATACTGAAATGTCTTTTCATATCATGTAAACAAGATCGTTTAGTTGCGATTAATCAAGAACATATAAGTAGGTGGAAACACCAGAATTAGAAAATCGTGCATGTTTTACATACGAATGAGGATATGCCTGCTGTCATGACACACAAGTGTCTTATAAGTCAATGTATGTGCCAAAACTGAAGACATATCCCACATTCAGTCTGCCTTTGGTTCCATGGCACGCTTAAAGTGCTGACAATAAAAGTTTTAGAAGTGGTTTCAATGTACCAAAGTAGGTTACTTGTGCTATCTATTTAGTAGTTGTACCATGTTAATAAAGTAGGGGGTTTATATATATGTACTCGTCAATCAACATTCTGACAAAATACATTCGTCGTACTGTTTATTTCACATATGTCACATATGTAACATGGCGTTATAAAATTACAACCAAACTGACACCTTGAGCACTGCGAATCATAATTTTCAAGAAATATTGGGTAATTTAAAGCACGATATGTTTTGACTTGAGTCTACTCATTTCAGCCGTACCACACTCCATTCATCCCTTGTAAGGCGAAGGTGGTTTGTGCATTTTTAGTGTAGGAATAGTTGGTCGTACGGGAGCTCTTTAGATCGATGGAGACTGCTGGTGGCTCCATTGAAATCGACGGAAAAAACATTTCTCAACTAGGTCTTCATGATTTACGTGGTAGGCTCACTATCATTCCTCAAGTATGTATGCATAGGTTTATTACAGATATTATACATACATAGTGTGCTTCTTACTTGGCAATTATTTGAAATTTCTTGGGTGTTGTTATAATCGGGACCCTGCGAGTGGTTCACTGCGGTTTAATCTAGTCTCTCATAAGGGATACTCAGACGAAGCAATTTGGCATGCCTTAGAAAATGCACATCTATTGTCGCGTCGTTGGCTGGTGGTTTGGAACATCCAGTCGACGAAAACGGAAGTAACTGCAGGTTCTGAATAATTCATTTAATTACACATACCTACTATGCCTTTATGTGAGTTTCAAGCAGTACAATAACCGCCCGTACTTACCTCTAGTGTCGGTCAAAGGCAGTTGATATGTCTGGCAAGAGCACTTCTACGAAAGTCAAAGATCGCTCATCGTTTAAATACCAGTATGGACTATGACGGGTACATCTTGAATCAGATTTCAGTGCTTTCAATTTTCAACAAATTCAGCGATGGAATTTTGATCTTTTGTTTTTCAGAATAATGGTGCCGGAAAATGGGTTGATTGAAGAGTTTGATACACTTCAAAAGGCTGCTTCATCTCAGCAAAGGTGTGTTTTACAGTTTCGCTGTAGAAGCTGGCTTGGTGGTCCAGTGTAGCTGGAAACTTGAAAAACTCATTGAAAAAGGAAGATGATACGGTAAACCAAGATGATGGAGAGGTGTCAAAGTTTGATCGAGAAAATTTCTACAGTAATTCTTGTAACCCTGATAGTGGTTCAATAATTACGAGGGTTGCCGATGACACTACAATCCTCGCCGAAGAGGAAGAAAATCATGATAAGAATGAAGGGATTAGGTTATAAAAGCATAGTGAATCAATTCCTTATTAGTGACTAATTGTTGAGATTTTATTACTTTAATTTAGCCAAGCTGTTTAAACTTTATACTTTGATTAGTGGATAAGTATTTCATTACATACAGTAGATGATCGCATGTGGTAAATTAAAATTCGACGAGATTCAATTAAAAATTAGTAAGATCAACAACAATTCTAATCTAATCTATCTTACCTACTTCTACTAAGTATTCCACTATTGTCTTATCTGCATCAGTATGCACAAAAGGTAATAGCCGCTATATTTCTGTTTTATTGTAGCTTTGTTTTTCTGGCCTGCAAATATTTAGATGATTCTACACTATGAAAATAGTATGAAATCTCAAAAGAAAATGTTTCAATGTATATACAGCGTACCTACAGTGCAGAATAAAAATATATGAGTGCAGTTAAGTAATTCCAAGATCTTTTTCCCATTTATATTCTAATAAACTTGCGACAAACATCTCAGCATTATCATTTGAAGCCGCCATTGGAAATATGTATGGAATGTGTAGCACCGTTGCTTAGACAAACATTAGGAAAACTGGTTATATTGATATTGTCATATGTCTGTTCTAGTCCGCCAGGACATCCATAGTGTATATACATACCAGCGAGATGATGAACGAAGTATTGAAGTAAAGTACTGTGTAGTATAACCGAGAACAGGTTTGTCACACAATTATCTAATGTGAATGACATTAAGATAATCGAGCTCATTTCATACACCTTGGATAAAAAGGATTAATTGACCTGGACGATCCGCGTATTCATTGACATATACTTATAGGTGTGGATGGTGACATAGGGTGATTTTATATAAGACAGCCAAGGTCTAGGAATAATAAATCCATAAGGGTAACATTGAGATAATTCCAATTCATGAGCCTTCTTGCATCCAAATATATTTCAGAACATGAGACATAGTTTAATAGTGTTTGTCTTGATGCAGCAGTACGTGCTGCCGGTCAAGTAGTCAAGTTGATCGAAATAAAATTAGCAAGTATTGACTAGCACTGTGCTACATCCTTTAATTCCAATAATACTACGCAGTTTTATTCTATGTGCATGAAAAGAAACACTATCTATTGTGCAAAAATATAAAAGTACATTTTAAACTTTAAAAATAACGATTACATTTTTGGTTGTTGTCGAAGAGCAAAATCCGCCATTATCTTCGGATAGCTAACCGGTCTCCCTGTCGGATAAGCGAAGCTAAACGTGAACTTACAATTTTTATTGTTTGTTTTTTATGGTTATTGTGAATATACATTAGGCTCGTCTTATTTTAGAGAAATGTAAATAAAAGTTGTATACCTAAAATCAATTGCAACTTGATACAGAATATATGATTTCTAATTGGTACAAATTCCAATGGATACATTCAAATTGCTGTGGAAAGGCTACAGGAAGCCTCTAGACTTTTCGGATTTGTGGAAATTGGATGAGAAAAGCAGAGTACACACACTGTATGATCGGTTTAATGACCATTGGAGACCTCGCTTCATCGACGTTCAACTTTTGTATGTATACATGAACTACTAAGCAACATTCTTTTCACAAATCATTCATACAGAAACTTTGAAAATTATTTACAATTAGCTTAATTACTTACATTCCTGAGCAGAAATGAAGAGAAGAGACAACAGAATGAAAGTCCTAGCGACGCGAGCGCTTTGCAACCTAAATTTACAAAACGGATTGCTAGTATTTTACCATCGTTATGGATAACTACCAGAAAACTTTTGATCATCAGCGCCCTGCTGGAAGTTGTTCTAAATTTATTTGCTTTTGCAGCTCCTCAAATTTTAAGGTAAGTTTATAATTGTTTAAATATTTTTGTAATAATAATAATTATTAAAACAATTATAATGAATATGGTTTTAAACTTAGAGCTACTACATATTACAGTTATATGTATTTGTTTATTATACCTTTTTGCAGCTTACTAATTGATCATGTCACTCCAGGAAGCATGGGCGAAGATTGGAAAGGCTACTTTTATGTTGCATTATTGTTTGTGGCTGTCAGTATGAAAACGATATGCTGCACTAATGAAGCGAAGTTACTCTATGTTACGGGCATGCAACTACAAGCCATGCTGTCCGAAGCAGTGTACCAGAAGTCCCTGTTGATATCTAACGTTGCCCGAAAAGGTATATTGCAAAAATCTTGCTATGTACATACATCTTATTTATCGAAAACTACTTGTCGGAAAATTGTTATAGATAAAGCCGGCACACCTTAATATGTATTTCGCTCATGTTTAGATAGGATTGTTGAGAGTAATATTTGGCTTAATATTTTAGAGTCGACCATCAGTCAACTAATTAATTTAATGAGCTCGGACTCACAAGTATTTAATGATGGTACACAATACATTCACGATTTGTGGAGCGGGCCACTTATAATTCTCCTGGCGTTTTACTTCCTCTGGGAGCAATTAGGACTCGCTGCTCTGGCCGGAATGCTCTTATTGCTCATCATACTCTTAATTAACATGCTCATCTTTTCTAAATTAAAAACGTTGAAAGAACGCCAGGTGAACAAGAAAGATGAGAGGATTCGGCTAATGAATGAAATACTCGCAGGAGTTAAGGTATTTCCTTCAGCATTTCTGATTTAATTTTGTTATCATGTCATGATGCGCTATTGTATTTTCGATTGTATGGATTTGAAGATCATTGTATTTTCCATTATATCCAGTTTTAGTAAATTATCAATACTCAGTTTACCAGTATGATCATTTCATATTAATGTTATGTGACATTTTAGGTATTAAAATTATACGCATGGGAGCCAGCTTTTGGGAAGAGAGTGGAACGAATCCGAAACCACGAAATCAGCATTCTCCGTCGAGTTGCATATTTGACCTCAAGCGAAAACTTCATTTTGACTCTGGCCCCTAATTTGGTAATTCCAATATTGCCAATCCTTTTGATTACTTACTATAAGAATGTTATTTAATACAGAATAAGGGTTATAATTTTATTTGTTTTTGCTGACCCTCCTAATTTGTACATTAGTCAAGCTGTCATTTATTTTATTAGCTCTCACACTGAAACATTTTTTTAGGTAGCCCTGTGTTCATTTGCAGTTTATGTGTTAATGGACGAGACGAATGTTCTGACTGCGCAGAAGGCATTTGTATCCATTGCTTTGTTCAACATGATACGGAAACCTTTGACTACGTTACCCATTGCTTTCTCCCACGTGGTTCAAGTAATTAGAAAGTTTCAAATGAGCAGGTTGATTTCACTGAATACATTATATGAATGTACCAACTGTTTTAAATTTAGATGCGTTGTAGCTTAACTCGTTTGAACCAGTTCATGAATTCCGACGAAATTAATTCTGATGTGGTGACGCACGACTGCGATGAAAATGGTGGGGTATAACTTCGTTTTGCATATAATATAAAATGGAGGAATAAGAATATGAACATTGTCAGTGACATCTGTCGCCAACTGTCATACTTTTATGTAGGCACAGTGATCAGAATGGAAGAAGGGTCTTTTTCTTGGGACGGAAGGAAGGGTGTAGAAACATTACGACATATTAATCTAAGCGTAAAACAAGGATCGCTGGTAGCCGTAGTAGGTGGCGCTGGATCTGGAAAATCTTCTCTACTGTCGGCTATCCTTGGAGAGATGGAAAGACTATCCGGCAAAGTGAACACATGGGTTAGCTTAACCATATCAATCATGATTTCCTTTCATTCAAATTAATTTGGCGAACAAGAATGTTCACGAATTCCACATTACATAATATACAACTGCCTACTTTGAATTGCATTCTAACTAATTTTAGGGTCCAATCGCTTACGTCCCTCAGCAAGTGTGGATACAAAATGCAACTTTAAGAGACAATATTCTCTTCGGAAAAGCATTCGACCCAAGGTTGTATCATAGAACAATTAAAGCTTGTGCGCTTGAATTGGACTTACAAATCCTCCGCGGAGGCGATAGAACTGAAATATGCGAAAATGTAAATGGCAAACTAAAACTATACGCAACTCACTATTACAAATCGTGGAATATGCTCATTATTTAATTTTTCAGGGTATTAATTTAAGCGGAGACCTGAAGCAAAGAATAGCTCTGGCGAGAGCAGTTTACAACCAAGCTGATATCTACTTGTTCGATAATCCGATGAGTGCAGTGGATGTACACGTAGGGAAGTATATTTTCAAGAAAGTCTTTGGGCCCAAGGGGCTCCTGTGTAACAAAACTCGCATCGTGGTCACACACCGATCCACCTACCTTCCCCAAGTTGACAATATAATTTTTATGAGTGACGGTACCGTTAGTGAATCAGGAACATACACTCAGTTGTTAAACAATCAGGTGATTAGTTAAACTCACGATCAGACAGTTATTATAAATACTCAAAGATGCATAGTAATCAAAACATGAAATTAGAAATAGATGCATACAACAAAATGCAAGTTAACTTACTGCTTTGTGATTTTCAGGGAGCCTTCGCCGAATTTTTAAAGGAACACATGGAACCCGACTGTATGCAAGCAAATCATGTTAGTACCATTGACGTACTAACAGAAACAGATTTGCTTAATCAGAGCCCTCTAGAACGCATCCAATTCTATAACCTTAGCAGATCTAATTTGGTCCTTAAGCAGGTATTATTAGTATTGGCTACACATCATTTACTATCATCAAAATCCAGTAAATTTCATTGATTCGGAGAGAAATTCAATTAATTTGAAAATAATTATATTTCCAGCGGAATTCTTTGGAAGGAGGTATTCCAACGACGTTGCTAGACAAGGGAATGGGAGTAAATAAGGACAAATCGAAATTAGTTGACACGGAATTAGGCGATGACGGTTACACTCAAACCAGCGTGTTTATTTATTTTCTCAAGTTCATAGGATGCCCTCTAGTTATATCCACTGTTGCATTGTATACCGCAGCTTATGGTACGTACACATATGACTATGCATAGTATTCCCAAATACTTTAAACCAATAATAATTATTGTTACTATTACCACTACCCCGTCCAGGTTTAAGTCTCTACTCTACCTTTTGGTTATCTTCGTGGTCCAAAGGAGCCGTAAACAATATTACCAAGGAAACGCAAGATTTCTATTTAAGTGTCTATGGGGGTCTTACAGCCGGACAAGGTAAATTGTTGTTCCTGCAACACATTTTATAGTAGTCACTTTTTATTATCCCCAGCATTATTTTGTTGCTAGTAGTTTAAATACAAGAGATATAATCTGACTTTAAAACAGCTGTAGCAACCATTTTGGCCAACATTTTTGTAACACTTGGATGTTTGAAAGCGGCCGAGCTCCTACACAATAGTATGCTTGGTCGTGTTTTGCATTCTCCAATGTCCTTCTTCGACGCGACACCTATGGCCCGAATTATTAACAGATTTTCACGGGATTTAGACCTGCTGGATAAAACGTTTCCAGTTTTTTTAATACTGTGGATGGGTGTGGGTTACCTGGTAGGTGTCTAAAATCTTCTTGCCTTTAAATGATTGTAACTATGACAGCTTAAAACATTTACTTACATGTCCATCTTTATTGGTTGACAGACTATGAATTCATTTCTTGCTATCACAATTAACTCGCCGTTGTTCTTAGTGTTTGTGGTTCCAGTCGGGATAATATTTCTTGCTTTTCAGGTAGATGTAATCTAATAAAAATATAGCGTAAAATAAAACAATAGCTTAAAGGTAACATACGAGGATTTGATCTACTAGTATTGATGGTGCCTTGGGTTTGCTCTAGAAATTTTATTCACATACATCTAATCAACTCAAACGAATGGAATCAATTTCAAGATCGCTACTCTTGTCACAATTCAGTGAAACATTAACGGAAGTTTCGACCATTCGTGCTTTCAGAGCTCAAAAGCGTTGGGTAGCGGAGTTCGAAAAAAATGTGGACAAACTTCAGATGGTCCACTACCCGTATACGTCTACCAAGATGTAAAATGCATAAAGTTTGATTTAATTTTTCTTTTACTCTTATTTCAAGTCCAAGTGTCGGGATATCTCGACAAAAGTATTTTTAGGAATTATTTACACGGAGTACCAACATCTTTATCATTTTATTATTATACCGAACAGTTTAACTTTATAAATTTAATAATATCAATTGTCATTCCGTATCTGTTCAGATGGTCTCAAGTTGCTTTGGAAATATTTGGTAACTTCGTAGTTCTCTTTACTGCTTTGCTTGCTCTTCTATCGATGCCAACTGGAGGATCCCTAGGATTAGCAATTTCGTACGCTTTGACGGTCTCATTCGATCTGGGTGTTTTTGTCCGGCAAACTGTTCTACTTCAAGGTCATTTGAATTCCATGGAGAGGATCAAATCTTACACTGAGCTTGAACAGGTAAGTGGCTGATGAACGGTTTCCTATATTTGTTTTTAATAATATCAATTTTTTAAATTTAATAATTTTTTAATTTCAGGAAGCCGATTGGGACGTACCAATGACAAAACCTCCAGCTGAATGGCCTCAACATGGCCAAATAACATTCATAGAATTTCAAATAAGATACAGAGATGGTTTGGATTTAGAGCTACGAAGGGTTCATTGCAGAATACATCCTGCACAGAAGGTAATAATAGAGGACCTTAACATGCTCTATCTTCATTTTACATTTAAAAGATCTTTTCGCCACAGTTAATTCTCTTTGTTTCAATCTAACCAGATAGGAATAGTTGGTCGCCCAGGAGCTGGAAAATCCCTGCTGACAGTGGGACTCTTTAGGTTACTGGAGGCTGCTCGTGGTTGCATTGAAATCGATAGCAAAAATATATCCCGCCTAGGTCTTCATGATTTACGTGCCACACTCACGATCATTCCTAAAGTACGTGGGACATCCTATTATAACCTTAGACATACGAAAGAATGCTAAGTGAATCAAGTTATTAGTGTAAAGTATTTGTGGCGTTTGTTATATTAGGACCCTGTACTGTTTACTGGATCACTGCGGTTTAACCTAGACCCTCATGATGAGTATTCAGACGAAGCACTCTGGCAGGCTCTAGAAAATGCACTTTTAAAAACGTTTGTTATTTCTTTACCTGGTGGTTTGGAGCATTCATTTGATGAAAACGGGAATAACTTTAGGTTCTGAATGGTTTTATTTTTATATTTAATTTTACATTCCTACCATTATGCAAGTAGCAAGCAACATGAAATAATCTTCTGTGTTCATCCAAACAGTGTGGGTCAAAAGCAGTTGATCTGTTTGGCAAGAGCGCTGCTACGAAAAACTAAGATTCTAATTTGGGAAGAAGCCACAGTAGCAGTTGATGTAGAAACTGATGACTTAATTCAATTCATAATACGAAACGAATTTAAGTACTGTACTGTTTTAACTATTGCTAATCGTTTAAACACCATCATGGACTATGACCGGTAATCTTGATTTTCAAGTCAAGCTTATACTTTATTTATTTGGTCTCCTATATAAATTCCGCGTTGAATCTTGTGTATTTAAGAGTCATGGTGCTGGAGAATGGGGTGATTGCAGAGTTCGATCCACCTGAAACGTTGCTTCAGATCTCCAATGGAGTGTTTTACAAATTGGCTGTAGAAGCCGGTCTGGTGTCCTCCAATATAGCTGGAAGCTGGGAAAAGTTGGATCACAAGAAAATCGATTGCGTCACGCGAGGTGATGGGATGCCATGTATCTTTCATCGGGAAAATGCTAAATAATGATACTCGTAGCCCTTATGTGGTAATATAGATACAGGTTAGTCGAAGACGGACAAATCATTGAAGGGGAGACATTTTCATATAAACTGTATATTACATAATGTCTTAAACATTTTAGGCTATTATTGTAATGCAATTAGTTTGAGTTTGAAGGAACATACATATAAAAATATTTTGCCCTTATTTTTGCAATTATGAATTTATTAACTTGTTAATCCTGGATCTGAATTCCGAATGGGAATCATCAAAAGAATAAAGCTCCAATAATGATAAGAATACCAAAAGGCAAATAGTTGACAATAATATTTCACTCCAAATGCGTTTATTTCCGTCGCTTTTAAGGTATTTACTATACAAATATCATCTTGTATAATTATTATATGTACACCGTAAACGTTCGTGCTACTTACATGTGTATTTTACTACAACATTTCAACTATATCTACTACTAACGGCGAAACACGAATTCATTATTAATTAATATTAATGGTTGTCACTCCGTTTGAACTTGAATTCCTATCACCAAAGTTTTAAAATACTACAGTAACACACTATAGTCTAACAACTACAAGAAATTCATTGCTTAACAATTTAGTCTTTGACTTACGTTTTAAAACGAGTAAATTGAATGTAATCGAAGGATTATATTCCAGTTCATCGAAAGGTACACAACGAACAGACTTCCTGTAAGAGGTACGTTTATTATATGTGAATGTCTTGAGAAAAAATTGCGAAGTTACCCGTGAATTAATTAAAATAATTTAAAGAATATGCGATGGACAGCTTAACATACAAACTTACTACATATCACGAGTAATCTACAATAATATGTTATCTTCGATAATGAAAACATTATTAGTAAAAAAGCGAAATAAGATACAAAATCTGTTAGTGAATAATGGCTTAATACAAACAAATATTCAGAACAATCAAGGTAAGGCTTAATTCGACTAAGTCATATTTTAAAAGAAGTTCATTATCGCTGATTGAATACAATAATACAATTACCATCATACCACAGGGCTACTAGCATTCAGAAGGTGACTAATACCTAACTAAAAGCTAAAGGCCGAAATTACTTGCTTAGTAACATATAGGCAACATAGCTATATAATTTCATTAACAATATAGTATTTGAATATTGAAATCAAAATTACAAATTAAAGTATCATTAAAGCTGAAAAAGCACGATCATTTTATTTGTAGCAAATGTTAGTAGACCTTGCTAGTCAAATTCATTAATCAAACCATATTTAACAAATTCTTTGAGGAGTCTTTGAACAGTCTCTATTATAATCTTAACATATAATACATGTAATAAGACCGTCACACTTGGTTCGCATATCTCCCCAATTCCAAACCTTGTACTCTTTTGCATGTATAGCCTCAGAACGTAATAAGTTTTTATGTATAACCAAATGAAAATTATGAATCAGATTGGTTTTAGCTAATCGACTCAATCAAGCAACCTGTTGTATACAGGACCAAGGTTTGCGTGGAAGTTAAATTTATACAGACAACGTGTAATAATAACACACTCGTATATATATACATGCATGACAATATGTAGAACACACGATCATTTGTGTGTATCAAAATAAATCACGATCATAATTAACTGATAGTACATACACCGTATATTTATAAGTAGGTAAGTGTATATACGAAGCTTTTTAGGGGCAACACTACATATTTGATGTTGCGTCTCCCATGAATTCATATAGGTGTTATCATGTTCATTCACTGTTCCCTTTTGCCAGCAGCGATGCAAAGTTGCATCATTCCTACATAATGACGTGAAACTTTAATAAAGTCAAAGAGAACCGTTGATATCGTTGCAATTTGTAATGATTTACAACTACCAAGTGTAACTATAAATACATAATAATAATACAGTTTTAAAATATTCTGACTCAGCAAATTCCAATGGATATAATATATATACATATAATTAATAACAGTAGCGCTGTATTAGCAACAAACTGATTGTTTATAATAAATGTGCAGTTGTCTTTTTGGTGACTGCAAAATCATTGATATTTCCCAATTTTTTCATAATTCATCAAGATAAGACTGTGCAGGTAATACATACACTTTGTCAATTTTTGTGTGTGTCGGACTTTATGTATTGCCTTTATGGCAGCGAGGTTTTCAGTTCAATGCGGATTTCATCCCCGTCATGCATATTGTAGGAGTACAATTTTTTTTCCGGGAAGCGCATCACTTCACCACCATAGGCTCCAACCAATTCAACATCAGTGTAAATCAGCCTCATGTTCGATGGCCGCACCCCAACCAAGGACGCGAGTTGTGACTGGAAATCAAAACCAGAGATTAGAAATTAAATCCTTATTTTTTGCGACTACTGAACCAAAGATTTATCTGAAAAGCAATGTCTGAGTCTGAGGTGTGCGTCAGGAGTATCCTGACAAATAATCCTTTAGGACAAGGATAGTAGGGATTTGTAAACAAATTCGACTATCTTTCTTTTACGTTTGAGTCATGCAGAAAAATACATGAGAATTGCAGGCATACAATTTAAGCCTTAGGGAAGTAAAATGTGGGTTGTTGTTCTGTTGAAGTATATAGCTACAAAATTTGACGAGCTATTGAGGAAAGACGTTAAAATAAAATCACGTGACAAATTAAATTTAAATGGAGTATTTGCGTTGTTACTTAATTAAATTAAAATTAATGAGCAAACAATGGACGTAAAATAATATAATACGAAATAAATACGCAACAAATAAATAAGGAAGATATTCCTATTGTGGTATTGTGTGGATGTGCAAATGGCTCCTGACTCCTGACATATTTATGTTCTATACTGTTCATGCATAAGTATATTCGCATTACAATGTAACATTAAATGTGTAATGATAATAAGTATTTAATGTTTCGAAAACAAAACAAGCGTGTACCTTCAATTCGTTTGTGGTTTGGTAAACGTTGATTTGTCGCTGCGTCGTCATTTCCCCGAAGATAAAGTTGACTTTGACCCGAGTCGTTGGCTTCAGTTGAACCTCAACAAGTGGTGCAAGCTCTCCATGAATTGATAGGAGGTCGGAGTACCTACACACACAGTGAAATAACAGTTATATTTTATCTATACTCGGTAAAGCTATCTTTGATAAATACACAGTTAAGAGTCAGGTAGCCTATGATTTTCCAACAAATTATAAGTTTGCATGATGCATGCATGCACTCATTTGTGCACTTATCCTGAATCTATTTATATGGCCTACAATTAACACAACCATATTCGATTCTGTACAGTCACTCCATATAGTCACTATACATGTATGTATAAGTTATCAACCAACACCCACGCAAGTGAAAAGCATAACTCAGCATTTCCAATTGACTTTTGAGAATTCAGTTGTCTATCCCAAAGGTAAAACAACGCAGAAAAATTATTCAGTTGTCTATCCCAAAGGTAAAACAACGCAGAAAAATTATCTTCATTGATGGGGTTAGGTGACACTCACCCTCTGATAGGATCGCTAAAAGATGAAAAGTCTCCTACGTAATAGCAATATTGGAATGAACTGATCTATGTACTACGTACACTAAAGCCAAAAACTATACCTTAAGAGTTAAAAATATCAAAATTAACCCAAATTGAAAATTCACCACTAATTTATACACAAACTTCCGCCTGTGTATAGCGCTGGTTTTTATACTTACACTTGCAATAAAAGTTTACATTTAGAAAGTGGCAAAGAACATAACCACATCCTGCTTTTGCAAAGCAAGAAGTAACTAGACTTTAAAGGCCCAATTTATTTAGACAAAAAATAAATATACCAACCTTTTTGGTGGGGAAACATCTTTATGGGTTTGAGCAAAGCGGCGAAGAAATGCACGCTCGGAATCTTCCCGTTCTTCCAACGATATCGGAGCCCCACCGTTCAGTTTCTTCACATTGGGAAGCATCGCCACTAAAAACTGTCGTCTTTCGTGGGCTGCAAAATTGCAGTGCAATAAATAATAATAAAATTACGTGCATCAAGAGCTTAATGGCATCGTTTGCAATGTCTAATTTACTCTACAAGTATCATACCTGTCATTTCACTACAGAGAGGGATTCCCTGTATGCGAAGTTCAGTCAATGAAGGGAAGGAGTTGAGATGGGTAAGGTCAGTCAAATCATGAATTAATGTGTTGGTCATCGACAAACTTTGCAAGTTTTCAAAATTTTGATGTGCATCTTCAGGTATTGAGTCAATAGGACAATCCGCCAGTCCAATGTGTCTCAGGGATGGGAAACAAGTTCCTATGCACAAAGGACCAAAATTGGAAAACAGATTAGCATAAGTTACTGCACCAGTGCTTCATAGCAAATGGTATTTGGAGGGCAATTATTTATCCAAAATTTGACAGTAAATTATATACTTAACATTAAGTCAACAAAGATGCTCGTCTTCTTACACCCGCAAGTACATCAACGACTATCAATCTCGCGGAATCATAATGTTTATACCTACTTGCCTACATCTATATAAAATATCGTACTTCGTAAATCCTAATGCAATACGCTCTTTAGCACAACATGAAAAGGCAATGAACTTGCTCATCGGAGAATGTAATACAACATAATCAAATGTAAATAAATACGTATGTAAATCCAAAGGATTTCCTGAACTCAAATATCACTTGAGGTAATAACTTTTAACATTTAAGCAAAATTAATGACCGAGGCAATAATTATGGATATTTCACTCATGTACCCACTTTTACAAAAAAATGTATCCCTAAGCTTCTCTTGTGCTTCCATTGCATTAGTATATATAGTAAAGTAGAACATACGGATACTACCTTTTACCCCAATACGGAACTAAAATTATGGTGCAGAGAAAATAATGCAGTTCAGAAGCAATATTTACATTATTCCAAAAAAAGCGATTTTCTTAGAAACAACACTCAATATATCAAATTTGATAAAGCAAAGATGAAATCTGCCATGGCTGGCATGAACTGATCATTTCTATTAAGTTCGCAACAGGTCATTTAAATTGAAACAAGCGGATGTAATAGTGTCTAATCACTATAATCAGTACTCTGCGATACGCATCCCATAGAAAGCAACTGACCTCTCAGAATTTAGATAGAAGTACAAAGATGAAAATCTTGTTCACTAAGTACCTACGACTTATGCGAGTTCATATTGTCCTACGTTTTACCTAATTTCCAAAAAATCTAGATGTTCATCAAATAAGTCAAAAAACTAGGAAGTATGATTTCCCTAATCCCATCATCTTTTGTGCCAGGAAAAAAATTATTTTTTACTCAAGATTATTCCTAATTTCCATTTAATGCCTTACCAAGTTTGGATACTTCAGCCCAAGTCTGAATTGGATTTCCGTCGAACATAACCTTTCTGATATGTGGGAAGGAAAGTCCATTGTCATCATCGCTGCAACTCTCATTTCCACTGTCGCTACTTGAATTGCTCGTGGAACGATTGATGGTTGCATTGCTGGAGGTGACATTACCACCTGAACTTCCCTTAAAATGTACCTTGTCAAAATTATTAATAGACAAGTGTAGTTCTTGCAGGGAAGATGCTTGATGCAGGAGGAACCATACGGACTCCCATGAAACTTTTGTTCCAATTAGAATGAGAACAGTAAGTCGGGGAAGTGAGGGGAACCGAAAGGATTTTTCCTGGCCCGTCAACTTCAACGGTGTGGAGAGGTTGTTGAAGCCCAAATTGAGGAACGTCACCGACGGCGAGTATTGAAGGATCTTGGAAATCTGCCACAAAAAGAACCAAAACAGGGTATTAGGCATCATCCGAGTATTTTCGCATCTATTTTTCATGTCAATGTTTAGCATTCCTGCACTAAATAAGTATAGACATTACACAGTGCCTACATACTACTATTATATAGCACAAGTACATGTAAACAAATGTGTGTATACTTTGCAATGTGGATCAAAGCAAAAGTGAGTAAAGTTCAGACATAAAAAATAGCCCAATTTACAATTCACGTGGATGCGTACATATGTGGACACATTAAAAAAGCACATGAGAGCTTCCACGACGTCTGTGAGACTGTACTGTGACCTACTTGGAAGAGCAAAATGAGGATTTAACTCAGATCTTGTTCAAATATAAAAGTGTGCTCGTAAACACTGACATTACCAAAACACATTTGTTGCAGTTACATGTGTGACTTAAATAATATTCTTACGGATTACATGAAAAGTCATAGTTTATTAGTGCACTGCAATTATTTAAAGAGACAGACTCGCGAATATATCAAGCTCATATTTTAATCCTGATGACATTCCTCGTCTCCTCTCTTATTACGCTACACACATTACAAAACTCAATAGACTCCCACCGCTAATCTCCAAGACCTAAACCTAATTTGCCAACCGAAATCTAGCAAAACTTTTCACACCACACTTTACGACAAAAAATTTACAAGATAATATACAAGATAACAACATTAAAGAGAATGCAGTAAGTATCCCAAAACACATGGAGGTATACTTGCAGCTTCTTGAGCACCACATGCATTAGCGTACATACAGATATTGCAGTAGATTCAGTATTTTTGCACTGAACAGATAGCTACCCAAGAAGCAAACCATCAAATGGTAAAAAGCATTCATTCCCAGTAATGACGATTCACATCTTGAAACTATATGCTTCGTGCTCATCCAAGGTTAAACCCAGGCTTGACACTTTCATTCTCTCAATCTCTATTGCCATGAATACACAAATCTAAAAAAAAAAGTGAGTTGAACTCAAGGTTCATCTATCGCATTTGCAATCGCGAAGCACACTGCTAACACCAATACTACTGTATGTAAATCATTGCGAAAAAAGCAAAAGCGAGTACAGGGAAACCAAAGGAAAATGCAAAGATTTGGGAATGGATGAACTACTTTTGTTTCACTTGTGTTTTTCACTTTTAGTTTCAGCTCCCTCCTGTATGTCCTCTCTGCAAAATACTATATCATGCAAAACATTTTTACGTTCAAACGTGGGAAAAACTAATGGTCCTTTGCTTATTTATATGCACAACACACATCTGACTTACAAACCCAGTAGTGCATACTTTTTCTATTTTCGTCGTTTCATTAATTTTCAGGTCGATTTTTTCTTACCTACCTATATACTATACTGACACCCACGAGGAAAAATTCAGATTGTAAAAGTTGAATATAATGATAAAATAAACAAAAAGAAATATACCAGATCACCTTCCCATTCCCTACCTGGAGTGGAGGAAAAAGGTGTTTCTTTTCGGTGCTGAAAATTTGCGCAGTTGCTACTATTTACGATGTTCTTGTAGAGGAAGAACTTTTACATTATTTACATTTTAATCATCCTCTTGAAACAGAAGCGAAGCCCAAAGTACATAATCACTATTATTACATTCCTAACAATCATGTCATTTTTAATCTCATAACTACTCTCCTAATAAAGATTAGAGAGCAATCGTCACACCTTTACTATAATGATTTCGACCTCGGTCAAGAGGAACGGAAACCAGCATCAACAGTTTTTTGGACTCATTATCATTTAGTTAGCCGTAGTAGTTTTCATACAATCGAATAAAATATTTCATGTAATAAGTGTTTTTATATTTAGCTCCGCATTATTTAATACTTGAAACTACTTCACAGTGACATAAATAGCTCACCAAGTGCTTACTAACCTAATTAAGTACACCTTCATTGGAGTTCAATTAAACTTTTTTGGAAGCTCGAAAACTTTTATATAAATGCAGACATTGCTTGCCGCAATAATTGCGAGACAGACCAAAGCATTTGGGAAAAGGATAGATGCTGTCATAAAAATGTAAAATATATGGACATTTTTACTACACAAACAAGAGGTAAATGGAAAGATACTCTTCTTTAGGTTCAATTGCAAAATCATTAAATGCGTTACGCTCAATAAGCAATTCCTATAAAACAGCATTTGTATGGCAAAGTTTGAATGGCTGAAAAAAAGTCAAAAATAAAAGCGTGTGTGTAAATGTGCGAAGATACATGAAAAAATGTTGAGCGTTTTCAGATAGATACGTAAATTACTAAACTACACATCACTAGATAATAGGCTCTGTTTTTCCAATAAGGTCCCTATAGAGTTAAAAATCTAAAGCGTAGAAACAGGCACGTGGTTGGAGCATGATTAGTAAGTATAAAAAAGTGTAGGTACTTTACAGGCGAGCTTTATTATCCTGCACATATAGCAACAGTGAAAAACTACTACTACTATAAATATATAATAAAAAGAAATACAAGGATGCATAGTCATATGTAGATATGTACACACATACAGCCTTTTGCAACACTTGCAAAATAGATACGCAAAAACATCGATCGCTGCAAAAATCTTTTGGATGGGACACGTACATACATACTAACAATCAGACTGACTTGAAACTTTAATGAAGGAACCAAAGTACCAGAACGCTTGAAATGTAAAAATCATTCCGCTATGCACGCATATACAAATAACTTACTTGATGCATTGGAGACATAGATATTTATTCGATGAACAGAAACATATTTCACGTACAAAAACATGCTTCATATATAGGTATACACTATTACACTACTACATACATATAAACTAGTACTTCATGTATAAGTACAGAAACTTACTAGTATGAACACAGAAACACACTAAAGTTTGATTGGGAAAGTTGACGAATTTCCAACTTTACATAACCCCTGCATATTTATGCGCCTCACTAATTTACTTAAGAAATCCCAATCGTTTAGGACCATCATTACATTACATTAAGGAACTCTCTAAAGTGTCTCATGCCTTTACACGTGGACTATATGACAGACACACGGCGTGCTTTACTTTAGATTATGTCATACTCATTCTGTATTACAAGCAGTTTAATCTTTCGTGTATATGTAAGTATGTGAGTCTGCATAGAGAGACTTTATAATACGGTCAGTCTACTAAAAAGTATCTTTGTGTTTACAATTTGACGTGCACGTAGAACATGAACGTTTAATTTTGGCATCATAACTCGTAACTATCATAACATCATAAGCTTCGCCACAAGAGTTGCAAATGTAAATAAGTAGACTTTACACAAACTGTTCTAAGGACAAGTGAAATTAATTCTATAGAAAAACAAATACCACAAAAAATGACGACAATGTAAATAAAAAACTGTATATTAGCATTTCCAAGAGTAGGAGTCTATGATATGAAAAGCATGGCTTGATTCTATTGTTCACGTTTTACAGCACATGTAGAGATGTATTCTTTAAAGGATACTGCACGGATGGCATCTTGCAGGCTCCAAAAATAATGCAAGGCTTAACAAGCTGGTAGTAATAAAAATACCATAATAATAGTACCTTTAAATACTTAAAGAGATTACTTCTGAATCAACAACGTTGTTTCAGGTAATTGCATTGTATAATATATTACTTTTGTCTGATTGTCATATATTACAGAGGACTTGGGGAAGTACAATAAAAAATAACCAAAATAAAAAAATAATAATAAAAAGGAAATCTCTAAAAAGTCATATATTATTATTACTAAAGGCACGGGATTTTTTCTGACACTCTAAATCAAATGTAACGAGCGTTTTTCTACCGATTACACTGCCATGTTTGTGGCCCTTACTACTTATAATAAAACTTCCTCGTTTCAAATGCTCTTTTGTGCTCGAATTCTCCATTTATTCACGCCCATTATTGCGCTATATTCATCTCTACTATTTTGAATGGATGAGTGAATTAGCATTCAGTATAAACATAATGTGTTTCATTGCGTATTAGAGCTCCATCAGCATCATTGATTCTTTTAAATATGCTCTTGCATAGTAGATATGACTTTATGACCGACTCAGGATTCCCATATCTTATGTTCTGGGAATGTCTTAAGTATTGTTGTTCCTATTTTATCTGCTATCATATGTTCATGCTTTGTATTTTATGATGCACCGTTCTTCATTAAGGGATGTAGTATATTAATGCCAACGAATTTCCTATGTATATGTACGTTATGTATATACTATAATAGGAAAAGGTAGAAATTATGTGTAGGCATGTAATAATAAGCTTTCACAAGCTTTTATGAAGTACGTTTCGTTTGAGTGACAATAAGCCAACATTTCAATATGTATAGTGAACTAAAACCATGTAAGTCTTGTAACATCATAAGCAACAAATTACTCAAATGCTGAGCTTCTACTTAACAACTTGAACAATAGATTAAGATGCAATTTAGATATACCATATAGCCTCCTGCATGTTATATAAGTATACAAGCGAGCAGTTAGTGATGCATTACTTGACGACTGCACGACTTACAAACTGTGTGAACGTGAAAGACTGGATTTTTATACGAAAAGAATTGTCATACATCTCCATTTGACACGTCTGTAAATAATAATAAAAACTGACCATTATATACACTCGTTTTAAAACACACCTATATAGCCAGAGAGATGTACACACATGCAAGAGTGTGAGAAGTTATGCAAAGATTTACACCCCAGGACATGTACTATCTTACCAATATCTTTATTATACTTGTTATACTTATATTTATTATATATTTTACAAGTTATCACTCTTCTGTATAATGGCTAACAATAATACTATCATTGCCAGAGCAAATAAATAATATTAAATTAGCCGAAGCTATCATGGGATAACATCAAATTCATAAGAAAGATTACTCAACGAGTGGATAGCATCGATACTTATTACAAAGAAGCAGTTATCGCATGGATTCATACATGCTCAACGTTATATAAGTAGTAAATACTATACATGTGTAGTAATACATTCTGTACCAAACACCACAAGCAGAATTCCTTAAAATTACAAGTAGCCGTGAAGGTGTACTTAAAAATTCCTTACAAAAAGGAAAAGTGTAACCGCAAAGGTGTTTCGGCAAATTAAACCAGTGGGGAATAAGACAGAAAAAATGTGTCTTCACGGCTCTTTCTCTTTCTAGGTTATAAATTTTGTTATTCTAGATAGTCTTTGGTGTTCCATTGGTCATTATCTTTGTTTGTTGTGTGTGTGCACGTGATTAAGGGGTTTAGATATACAAGAAGAAAGTAAAGGAAATAAACAGCGACGAAACAGAATTAAATAAATGAATTAATTAAGAATTTAAAAAAATATTTTTCTATACCTCAATCCATTCAGTCAGCCTGTTGTGAGCTAAATCAATCTCGAGGACTCCAGCGCACGTTTTCTCCAAAGATTCTTCATCTCCCGCCGAGTCAACGTCACAGTCGTTTAGAATCTAAATAAAAATAAAATCTTATGCAAATATACATTTTCATGAACGTAACGACAAGCAATTAGCATAAATTATAAAAGTATAAGTACGCCAACCACAACAGAATCAACGTCCTATTCATAACGCAGCAATTATGTAACACTCTGAAGTAACTCTTGTGTGTATTTAAAAATGCAGACCTTTACACTTCGTTAGAATTAAATACACAAGCATATGGAAAGTTTTTCCAATCTACACTGCTAATTCCCATAAGAAGCTTCGTAAGATGCAGTAATATGCTTCCAAATATTTTTATAATTCATTATTACATAGATTCTCCGAGTGAACTTGTGTATACATGTGAATTATGAATTCAAGGGGTATAATGGTAATTGAGACGTTAAAATTTGCAGATGCAATATTATGCTTTAAAGACTACATATGAATGAGTACTGAGGAGCAAACGGACAAGTCATGCATAAACACACACACTCAAGAACTTCACGCTATTGATTATTGAAACCTTATTCCCTTTTGCTAATGGCACTTTTTCCTTGTAATCATCCGCATATTAAAGATATTTTAAGTGACCATCCGTCCTGCACGACCAAGTATCTTAACATTACTTATTAAAACGTTAATTTTTTTTGCAATAATTCATCTTGTCATATTATATAGACACTATGGTATCAGATGCGAAGATAAGCCCTATACACCCCTATAATAATTTCGTATTGAGAATGAAATGAACTTGTATTTTTTACAAATTAAAGTATATGTACAGTAATTACTAGTTATTATCGCACGTATAAACGCCTATGCATACATGGTATATACATATAGTGAACGCCTGCTGGTTTGTTACACTAAAGCGAGGGCTTCTTGCAATCTTACATGGCACAGAATGAAGCCGAAGGACTTTGCACATTAACAATCAATTTCCAACAATACAAGTATAATAATTTATTATCCTGCGACTGTGACAGTAAAATTATAATTTGGTGGCAAGTGAAAATTAAAAAAAAGATAAAAGTGCATGGCAAACTAAAATTTTATACTTCAGCCTTATTGTGAATAATATGAAATATGAAGGATTACTGTACCTAATAGTGAGTAAGACTGTACACAATAGTGAGCATTTATTTAAATTTTTATATCCTGATAATTTCTTTCCTATATAAGAATCCCCACGATAAAACCTACATATAGGTCGAATGCATTTGCATCATGACAATACCTGACCGTTTTCACCATTTAAAAAGTGACAGAGGTTAGTTTTCATCCACTTTAGACTCATCTGTATTTATTGCCCAGTTTGTATTCAGCAGTTGTTGTTGTCGTTTGCTGTTCAGACCATACAATATGCTTTATAGCACAGTAGTAGGCGGATGAAAGGTGATCGAGCTGCAGATGAACATGACCACAGGCTCACAGCAAGGCAGAAGACACACATTGAGCTTGCCATTGCAGCTTGCAGTATCATTACACAGCGTTTGTTATTTTAAATGAAGCCAGAAACTTTTAATTTTCGTTCAATAAACTCGCATTATTCGTGTAGAGCTTTTTAACGATTGCATACGCTATTATAGTACTTGATTTCATGTTCGACTGTACAGAATAAGTACCTTGTTATGATATAAAGCCTAATTTTTACCTTGGTGCAGGCATATGGAAGTATATATACCGTAGGACAAGTAGGGCTTATACACTGACATCGGAATTCAAAGAATAGAAACATGTCGTAAAACTTCCGAAAGTACAGAAGCTATCGAATTTATTAAATAAAATTGAGCTTCATCACAGGTGGTAGTTATAAAGCATTGACAGGATTTTATTGACATCTCTACGACGACTACGTGTCCCAAAGGTGTTTAACAAAGACATCTCAGCATGCCAACAAGCTATATGGGAAAAACTAACGACGCCTCTGTTTTCACTTAAAGCGCCCGATCGACTCATAAATATACAACATAAGAGATTTGGGAAAGGAGTGGACCGTTTAAAAGAAACTGATATCGAGTTTAATAGACCACTTGCTTCGCTTTCTTTTGACTTCTGTTGTACACTGATGATTGCACAAACATCACAAAAACAAAGCTGTACAAGTTGCTATCATTTGAACTCTAATAACATGCAATCATGAATGTTTTCAGTCAATATTTTTTCGATTGAACGCTGTTAATTCAAATCATCAATAACATTTGCATAAAAAACACAACCCAATGTAACCTCGTTCTTCGAGATTCCTACTCCTCTGTGATTAAACTCAGAATTAGGTTTCTGTATTGAACTCTATACCTGTTGTTGTAAGCGACCTTCCCCATATCATCAAGGCTAATTATTTTTGAAATTTCCAATGAAAATGCGAATGGAAATAATTGTTACACTTTCGAGTATTTACATATTAATAATATGTAAATAGCTTATGCATATATGGTAACTTCCATATAGCAAGTCTGCACCTGAGATCCTTGATCAAGATCATAAAATCATAAAACCTGACTGACACAACTGCGATGTTTACTGTACGGGTGTTTATCAAGTGCTAATTCTGATAGTTTATACAACGTTACAGTCTTGGTTACAGTATCATTTAAAGTGAAATGACGCTATCATTGTATTGCCAATCGATGACATTTGAATAGCAACTTTACCTTTATAATTCATTTCCGAAAGATGAAGATCAGAGATAAGTGTCTGATTCGATGAGTAATGAGGGTTGAGGAGATGAAGGATGAAGTTCATTGAGAAACTTATATTTTGTAACTTGTACATATACAGACAAAATGCTAATATGTAGCAGTGGGACTTTGTTAACAGGTAGCATTTTAAGTTACAGGCCTTTATTTTGAATTTGAATCAAGCCAATCCATATTAATGAATGCTACATAGTATAGATACAGATAGTTATAAAACACAAGGAGGCACTAGCTCAATGTTGTTAAAGCTTCACAGTCTCACTCTCATTGTTGTGAATGGATAAACGACATAGAAAAACTTAAGGACCTGTCAGGCATGAAAAAATTATTCTTAATGAATTTCAATAAAGTTGATGTTGGTTACCTTGCTCCATGTGTCTGGGCATGTGTGAAATGCTGTATGCAGGTGGTATGCCTATAATACAATCTATAGCATTCATAGATTGCAAAGCTATTACATACAACAACTGTCTACGCTCCTGTTGATTACCAACAACCCAGCACTGCAAGCGCATTTTACCAACACTGTGAGAAAGACGCTGTTAGTTATGGTCATAAATTAAGTATATTGCAAAGCTCGTAATAATCCATGTCCCCTTACTCTGGATATAGCGATAAAGAAGTTGTCAATGATTTTAAGGCTTTGTGGCCAGCTAACCAACATATTTTGAAGTAGCTTCGACATTAGCCTGACTATAGAATCTAACTATACTATACCATCTACTTTGGATGTAATGCACATATAAGTAGCCAGTACCCATTAACACTAACTAAAATCATTCCTGTGCCATGGGTAAAAAATATTGGAAAAATTCCCATAAAAAGTGTCGCAACGTTTGCCAACAATCGTCTTGTCTTGAAACAATGGATTACAACAAGAAACTAAGCCTTGGTGTTAAACAGAATACCTATTTGCCATTTGATTATGATAATCAATGATAATGTAGTTTAATTGAATTTCATTATTCCTTCTTCTTTGTCTACAATATTCTGCCAGCTAAGCATTTTTTGTTGATGAAACTTCAGCATTTTTAAAGCGTTGTTTTATTTGCACATAAACATTCTCAGTGTTTACTGTTTACTTTTTGCTTCGCTGCGAACCATGCTGTGCCGTGAGAATGGAGCTACTCCAGTGCAACTCTGGATGTAGAATAACAACGTGATATATACTTATAAAATATTACGTCTAAAATTTTACTACTACATCACGGCAATATAATATAAAAGTACTATTTACGTTGATACCGCAGTCACGAATTTCGAAACTGAATGCAAAATCAACCATGACAAGTTGGGTTTGGTAATATCCAGCATCAAAGATAAAAAGTACAAGTTCCGTGTGTCGATCACGTATGTCACGCTGCATATAGCTTTAATGTATGTATACATAAGGAGATATTGAGTTACACTTTATACAAACAAAGTCAACACAAACTCACCAGTAGCCTTGGAATGGATTTCCTGGGTCCAATTTTCGGAACAAATATCCCAATCGGGGTTTCCAAGTTCTCATCCTCACCATATTTGGCTCTTATGGCTTCTAATAATGATGGCATTTTGTAGCAGGATGACTCTTTTCGTTTCGTTCACTTAATTTTTTTTTATTTTTGCCAGTGTTGTTTACAGCTATAATAAGCTACCATAGGACTAGTTTAGTAACTAAATTTTGTCTAAAACGGTTCTCCCTATTGTTTCATTTATTATTACAAAAATTAAAGCAGAAAGGCAAAATAGTAGCAAATAGACTTTTGCAATTTGCAAACCAGCAGTTCACACTTCACATTTCTCCCCAGCAGTATTTAAAATTAAATTGTGTGTATATCACCCCGTTGTTGTGCTGCTATAGTTGGTATTTCGACGTGGGTTGACTTATGTTTGTCCTTGGTCATTTGTAAATTTATTGTCAAGAGAATAAAGTTCACTCAACTACAAATCCGCAACCATAGCAACGTGTGTATCCAGCAAAAAATACAAATCTTCCAACTCAGCCTTTTGTATATAATACACAATGTCACTCACTATGTATACATGTTAGATAAGCTTTATCCATAAAGACACTCAAATTGCAATATAAATTAATCTTAAAATATTTTTGCCTCCAGGTATTTTTTATTTAGTCCACAGTAAAAAAAAATAACTGCACAGGATACGCGACGCGTTAAAATGTCCGTTAAAATAAACTATCTGTAGGAATACTCTGGATGTAAACAATAACGTCACAAAATATAATTATTATTGTTCCTCTATTAACCCTCAGTCTGCAATGAGGAATAAAAACTTACGAAAATAATGGGAGCACTATTTTTACGATTCAGAAGACAACGAAGGCAAACCAAAGAACATATAATTTCATACTCACAATCCGTTCATATTTGAGATTATGTAGTATATAACCTTATATATATATTAAGGTTATAACTCAGGAAAATTGTACATTTATATATTAAACCATACTTTGAGTTCTACAATGATATTTTTATCTGTAAAGGAAGGAAACTATATACGCAGATTCCATGCCGTAATAATTATTTTAACACTTTTTCTGATAATAACAATAATATATAGTCTCTGTGATTAAAACCTTGATACAGTTTTTATGCAATCGTTTTTATGCACTTTTTCTACAAGCTTGACTTGCAACAATGGCAAATCAGTCTGACTTTGCAACAAAGGCAAATACACTTTAGACTTTGTTCTATCCAAAAAACAACTTTATTCAAAATTCAAGTGTCTTTCACTATTTGTGGAGGTATACCATTCCCTAAAGGACTTCGTTCTACAGAGTCTGAATCCTGACTGATTCCCTATAATGTTTTAACTAATGGTGTTTCCTTCTAACGAGGTTTTTGCTCATTTGCTCAAAGGCTCTTGCTTGTCACAATATAGCGTATAAACGCGATAACTGAAGAGAGGGAGATAAAGCAAAGTGCGAAATTCCCCACAGTTGTGCACAGTATATGTACGTATATTATTATTATGTCCTATGTTATTATATATTGTAAAAAGGTTCGACTGCCAAAAGAAAAATAATAATATTATATTCAGCAGCAGCAGCAACTCAACTCGAACAGCAAACTCAAAGGGTTCTAATGTTCTGATGCTCTTCTGTCTAACTCAACCCTTTCTTCAGCTGTGCAATATACATGTTGGCTATCGTTGTATACGTACACTTTTGTTTTTGTTGACTTCATCAGCTGTTCGCTCATGTACCTACATAGCAACTTGTGTGTCTGCGCGTTAAGGAGCAAAAGCTGCAGCATGCTCAACCCTGTAAAAATCCATATATCTAGCAGCATTTACCTTTAATAATATTATTTCTAATGTAAATACATCTGTGTAACAAAATTCAGGGGAAATGCCTGATTTTGCGTAAATACAGAATTCCATTACATTTACTGTGCACATTGGGAAATCAGTTGTCGAAAAACAACTTTGTTTCTTAAACATTCAAGATGAATACATGAATAGGCAAACCCAGAGCAGAATTGCCAGAATATACGTAATAAATGTGTATCCCTATCTCTTGGTTGAACTCATCGGCTCATGGCATTTTATGTATCTTCAAGGTTTTTCGCCTGAAGCCATCAAGTGATTTCCATTTCCAACCTTCCCTATATTATCCTTAAATATTGTTGCCTAGCCAATAGCTCTGTGTGTGTGCAAAATGTTATATAAATATAACTTTTGCGCTACATTACAAATTACAGGTATATTCCATTAGGATCGTTGTTTGATTTCACGAATGAAATCATTTATTTAATGTAATCATGTTATAGTTTCTTCTTCGTCTGTTTGTTAGCAATTTATTAGCCCAGTTTATCATCAATCATCATTCGGCATTGATCCCAAATCCCAATATTCTCGTATTTGTGCACTAATTCGGTTTTAAATTTCAAGGAAATATTTTACAAAGAAAAATATTATATATTCTCATTAAATATATTATTTACATTATTTTCGCCCTTTAGTTTATTCAAAATTTCAATGTGATTTCGTAAAATCTTGCTACATAATTCGTTGTTTATTTTTGGTATTCTCGGGAGCTGGTGGGAATTTGCAGGTGTGTTATTTAATTCGATTTTGTTATTAACAATAACAATATTTCTAATAATTTTTAAGAATTTATTTGCCTATTAATTATTTTAGCAAACACTGACGGGGACAATGTTAATTAGCTTCAGACAACATACTATTTAGCATGTGTGTTCACCTGTGCGGTGTGATCGTGACTTGCAAATAATAATGTATTGTTTGTACTTGTAGTGTAGTAGTTACTTTATGGGAATTGGAAACTAACATTTTTAGTTTTTTGTTCCTCTACTGTTCGAGGTTAGTCTCATTACATGACATTAGGAAAGGAAGGGCCAACGTTTCATCATTTATGATAATGATTGCCATAGTAAAATATTATGTGCAATTATTATTATAAAAATGACATGTATTTAGTGTCAATTTTTCCTCATTTTCCGTTTGTCTTTAATAAGCTTAGTGAAGTCGTTTATGGTGCCGCCGTGCCGCTAAGGCTGATGTAGTTCTGTAGCTTCAAAAACTTAATGTTCTAGGTTAACAACATTAAGTATACATACCTTGATCAAAGTTATAGCTTTTACTTACTTATACGACATAACATAATAGCATTTTCAATGGAAATCATTTTTTTAAACAATATTTAAGTTCGTCTTGTTGATATACGCTTGGAGGAATTGATGGTATATGAGATGTTGAGGTAAATAGGGTTTAACCTTCACATCGTTTAGATTCACCTAATGGAATTGAAGTTTGAAGTGAATCTTGATTGCATCTTCTTGGTTTTTGTTTGACACTTGTGGGTTTTTAAATTTTATATTTTTAGCTAATACAAAATATTATGTAATTTATATAAAAGCATACAGGGGTTGGATTTTGAGTAATAGCCACCCAGCAGGGCGAATCGTTGTCAACGACAGGTTATTAAATGAATGTTGAACAAAATACTGTTGTAAAAAGTACTTTGAAGAAGATTTCGTCAGATTGTGGATGTGGATGCATCATATGTAATCATATGCTTTAATGTAAACTGAAAGTGATGATGATTGATATGAGATTGGGTTTGGTTGATAAAATAAAAAATTGTGGCTAAAGATTATATTGATTGCATCTCATAAATGCAACAATTAATACATATTTTGATGAAGCTTTTATGAAGATAAAGTTGATGGGTACGTGAGGTTTGATGAGTGGCTATGTTGTGGGGATCCCAAACTTTGTTATATAACAACCAATGTAATAAGGTTGTCAATGCCACAAATAGATATTATATGACAATAGACTGAAAGCATATATTTGCAGAAATCTCAAGTTACTCAAAACTCAAGTAACATGATTAAGTAGAACACATGTGACGTTAAAAGCGGACTGTATTAATTTGCGCTGTAATAAAGTCGCTGCAAATGTCAAGTTGTTTATTATACTGATTTCGTTTGACTTTCCTCCATATAGTTGCGTAAAAAACAATTAATTAAAAAAATGTTTCCTGTACGCCTCTTCTCCCGTGTAGTTAACTTTACCACGCTTAATACCTGCAAACACAAGACAGTTTGGAATTTGAACTTGAACCTACGACTGTTCAGCATGACTCCTGTAAACCCAGCTCAAGAAAATGCGTTCATCTTCAGACAGGTAATTGTACATATTATTTAATTTATATTAATTACTTGCCTTAAAAGCGGTGTGAGAGTCATACTTCTACGTAGTAATTTTTTGCTAAAAGAGGAAAAGCAAGACAACGTGCAGCATTAATAACTCACGAGTGAATTAATGAGGACCTGCAAATTACGTTGTAAAATGTTTTTCCGTGTTTCATTTTTAAGTAAAAACGCTAACAATAATATTTTATATTTTTACGTAGCTATTTGACCGTGAAAGCTGCACATACACATACCTGATTGGTGACCCTGAATCCCGGGATGCAATACTCATCGATCCTGTGTTCGAATTGGCAGATCGGGATTTTCAGCTGGCAAAGGACCTTGACTTAAATTTAAAATACGTCATCAATACTCATGTTCATGCTGACCATATCACTGGAACCGGATTACTCAAGAAGATGATTGGAAAGAGTGTTTCAAGTGCTATTTCGACAGCAGCTGGAGCTATTGCCGATAAATTTTTGGATCCTGGCCAGACCGTTAATTTTGGTTCTTTAGAGCTTGAGGTTAGTTTTTGCATCGTAAAAAGTTATATTCAGACTTTATTATCTAGTGTTGTTGATGTTCAAGTGTTTTGTTTTTGTTGCAATAAAACTATTTCTTACCAAGGAGGCTGCTGCAACGTTTTGATGACCATATACGAAGGCAGAACTTTTGGAAGGCAATTTAGATAGCTATAAATGTTTGAACTTTGATCGTTTTTATACAGGTTCGCCCGACTCCAGGCCATACAAATGGATGTGTCAGCTACGTCTTTCATCAAGGACGAAGGGTCTTTACTGGAGATACTCTTCTGATTCGGTAATGCACTTTCATGGATTTAGATAAGTTGTTGTTTTCAGACGGTATTGTGGATACAGATAATACCGGCTATTAAATAAAACTATGTTTACGTTCAGAACAAAACCGCAAGGACACATCATATATCTTCTATATAATGTTCTCTCTGGGATTCTGAAAAATGCTTATTTAATCAATACTTTTATATCTTCTGTTTTTAGTGGATGTGGTCGAACAGATTTTCAAGAAGGTAGCAGCGACACTTTGTATAATTCAGTTTACACACAGCTGTTCTCATTACCAGAAGACTATCTAGTGTTTCCGGCTCACGACTACAAAGGTTTGCTCTTATGATAATCAAAATGGATATTGTACATCCAGACTCAAGCCATGATACACAATATAATGTACCGGTAGCTAAATCGATATAATTTTTAATTACATATTAATTTACGTTGTAGGTTTAACCTGCTCGTCAATTGGTGAAGAAAAAAGATATAACCCAAGACTGACAAAGAATATCGACGAATTTAAGGAGATCATGTCCAATCTGAATCTTCCTTACCCCAAAAAGATGGACCAGTCGGTACCTGCTAATAAAGTATGTGGATTGTACAATTTACCTGAAGAACTGCAAGAAAAGTTGGCAACTTCAAACTAAGCTCCAAACTAAACCTTAAAATTGTTAATTCAAGGCTCAAAATCCAAACGTATTTTAGTATTTAAAAATTCCCCGTATGACGACATGTACCATGCCATATACCACGTATTTCTGTAAATCTTGACTTTGTAATTACACATTGACAATCAAATTGTGATAAGTTTTGGGCTTTTAGCTGAAACATTTTTATATGCCAGACATTGTGTAGTACCAAATTGTTGTAGATGAATAATTCCTTTTGCCACCTTCGGGTGTACTGTAATTTTATGCACACGACCGTATACAAAATACAAAGTACAAGCTCAGTAGTGAGTGAAAATTACAATAAATATAATAAAAACTGATTTTCCCTATTGCTTATTAATTTGAATTTAAATTCAAACCCCATAATTATCGAATATCCTTATCGAGTTACCTTATCGGATTATGAAATCAATCAGAACCAGTATCTGCATTCACTCCGCGAAATACCGCAGACCATACCTTGCATTCGTAGAGCCATAAAATCCTATTTGTGCCATTATCATATACTATTCGCTAATTTGGTTAACCAAAATATTCTTAGAAAGCTTTAATAAAGACAAAAAGAGTCTTACTTGGAAATACGATGAAGAGTCCATGCATTATTTTGGTAGTATCCTACATTGAATATCGTGGTTTCATAATTATTCATATCTTCTCCAGCAGTTGTTGAACCTATTCCTTTAATAATATTATTCTTACAAAAATTACCATAATCTAATGCATTCAATTTACTTGTTTCCTTGCTAAGTTCCTCCAGTATACATATGAACGTATACATTTGAAACCATTGTGCTTTTGAAACTTAAACTTGGAAAAAAGAAATATCATATAATGTAAGTATACCTACTTATGTTTATTTTGTTTTCGTAATTATTATTTATTGTTTTGGCGCAAACTAATTCAGCATAATACAAAAAAACTGAGACTGGAAATGTGTT
Source organism: Lipothrix lubbocki (assembly GCA_034696945.1). Taxonomy (NCBI): domain Eukaryota; kingdom Metazoa; phylum Arthropoda; class Collembola; order Symphypleona; family Sminthuridae; genus Lipothrix; species Lipothrix lubbocki. The sequence goes on along the minus strand of JAQGAK010000849.1, from coordinate 6,766 downwards.
CAAGTTTTTAATTTTGTCTGACAAAGGAGTAAGTTGTACAGTTACATGGAAAGCTATGGATATTGAAGATATCTATTAATTGTGAAATAGCTGGGTTAAAATGTCATAGTAAAACCAATTAAGTTTCCAAGGAATTGTGATACTTGAAAAATTAAATACTGTGTCAAGTATAGTATAGCTTCTTGTTTTGAAAATAATTAGGTGTACATGTACTTATAGTTAGTTTACTCCTGATTATCGAACCAAAAACTTGATATAGTCAGTCAGAGGAAAATTATAATGGGCCAAGACTGAATTTTCTATTTTTGTATTTAAAATGAGGTTCTTCAAACAAAAATGTAAGCCGATAAACATATACGAAAGTACTAATATGACTAGTCTCACAATCAAAGTTAAGTGGTGTTCCCTTCACGTTATATTTCCCAATAATTCAGTAGCAGTGTAATAAGCAATTTTTTTCAGTAATATCTTTTAAAGTTTTAATGAATGACAAATAAGTATACGACTTGTGATTAATGTAATTATTAAAATTCACAAAAGTAACATTCGTCACTCAACAAAGCTATCACCAATCCCTGTCACATGCAAGTTAATGGAAGTTTCAACGCAATGGATTTTATAGACTAAAACTGAACGACAAGAATTGTGTGAACACAAAGGTTTCATTGTTCCTAAGGAGCCACAAAACGTTTGGGCAGGCAGGCCTTATTTCCAGTTTTTTTCAGGTTTAATCCTGCTCCACAAGTCAAGACAAACGCTTCTCCTTCCACCCATTTAATTTCATCTCTTTTTGACAGCCAAAATGTTAGTAACTACAAAAATGTTTTACAAGTTAATTATTGACAATCTTTTGATGGTGGCGTATAACTTGTCTAGGTTTCCCATTACAAAAGACCTCACACGTTGTGTTGTGTACAAGCGAAAGAAATCCACGTGTAGCATTTCTCCTCTGCTGAGTTCCAGGAAGAAATACCAGAGTTCAGTGCCCGTGAATCTGCAGGATGAAGATGAGGATGAAGCCTTAAATTACTTCCTGGGAAGGACAAATGAATTTCCACATATGAAGAAGTTGAGCACTTCCAAGTCCTCCCCAACCATTTTGATCTCAACACCCGCTGATGGTGAAGAATTCCCGCCTCAATTCACCGGCTTTCCCCTCCCTGAAGAAGTCTCTAGTGATGATCCAGTGTTTTCGGTTGTAGCAGTGGAAGTACATGACCCGCCTAGTCCTCATGGGGAGGATATTTGCGAACTTGAAAATAATTTTCAGAATTGGGGCAAGAGTGCACAGAATGAAGGAGAGATCATGGGAGAAATGCATGACGAGATTGGGGAAAACCGTCACCAGCAAGGAGTAATTAGCACTGCAAACTGTCCACGCTATTGCCAGGACGGACTTTCTAATGGACATTGTTCCCTGGATGAAGCGAAAGACACGGAAAGAGAATTAAATAATTTATTTGCTGGTGCGAAAATATCTAATAAAAAGAAAATCGATCTCAATCGAAATAATGGAGTTACTGGTGGGAAGGGCAAGGTTGTCAGTCCTCTTAGTAATTCTTTTTGTAACGGAGCTACAAGTAGTGATCTTGAAGGTTCCATACAAAGTAAATCTAGTAAAGGAGGCAAAATAGGATATTTTGAAGACTCTGAATTTGCTTCGATGAAACATACTATGTCTGGGAAAGTTTGGCTGTGGACGAGGTACTTCAATTTAATAAAATCACAAGTTACCTATCTGTATGTACAAAATAATTTATTATTGTTGACACTCCGGGTTTAGTTATTGCAAAGACTATTTGTTGTTGAAAATATTTTTTAATTACTTTATTACTTGGCAGATCTGAGGATATACTTGTGATCGAGGACGACGGTCGTATTATAGACCCGACCTGGAAAAAGAAATCGCGATGCCCCAAATCCTACCAGAATCAGATCAAGTCCAGTATTGGCAAGCTGTATGATCTCTTCTTTTCCAGGAAAGAGAAGGAGCCCAGTAGAATGTAAGCTTTGAATAATTTTTGAAGATGTAACTTAACTGTAATGCAATTAGTTAATTTACTAGCTCTGCAAAGAAAGCAAATTAGGTCTATGATTTGTATAAATGAACTTGTAATTAGATTTATATTAACTAACATACCTAATTCGAAATCTTTTTCAATTTTAGGGCTGAAAAATGGGCAACTAGTAGTTTGGATCGACATTTGGGTAAAATCAGCTCATGCAAGCAGAATATGCAAGCTTCTGTATCACTCGCCGAAATGACTCACTGCCGTCAGGATAATAGTCAATAAAAATATTCTAGTGATGAGAGTAATAGGGAGAGTATTTTTCAATTGCAATGTGAACTTATGTGCTCAATCATCTTCCATGTCATTAATAATAATATTTGAACTTTCAATTTGACAATTTAATGAAATTGCTAAAAGTTTTGAAAATAATATTTTTATCGTAATAACTTACTTCAAAATTAGGTTTCAATATTTGCAGCGTCACCAAGTTCAATGTCTTGGTCTTGGCATGCAATAAGCCTCAATTTTTAATCAAAAACATTGTGATATTTAAAATAACACATATCCATTGTTAATGTTCCGAAACTCTGTGATAATTAATTTGAATCATAATATGATCTTACTAATAATATAACAGTGACTGATGAAGGTGAGCAGTATTCACAAACTTGTATTGGATATTTTAACACTTATTGATATGATACCTCATTTGTAATTAGGTATCAGTTGTTAATATAGATGTAATAGACAGAGATCAGTTGACATTGCACTGATTGAAATTAATCCTACGATGACAATAAAATTGAATAATTTGGTGCAGCTAACTACATTAATTGTACGGATTTAATTTTCAAAATAAGGTATATTTAAGGAAGGATTGGCACACTCAGTTATGAGTTAAATGGGCTCTCGATAAGACAAAATCACAAATGACATGGTATGTATGGAATTTGGAATGCACTGAAAATTTGAAGTTATTTTATAAACACAATTTATGGTGAACAATTCAATGGATTTATTGGACATATATGAACATATTATTTTTCCATTTAAACTAAACCTGAGCTTTTAATCGTTTTTACAACTTATGTATAACTCCAAGAGCTTGTTAGAAAATTATAATTATTTAATTGTATTGATTGTAAATACGAAGATAATGGCGTTTACTTTTTCAATTTCCTACCTGAGAAGGCAAGATGTATGTACTAATATCTTATATACAAACTTAGAATATTCGACTTACTTCAACAATCTTATACACAATAAGGAGCTAATTTACAAACAAGTTCGAGACAAGTAGAGTTATAATGTTTGATTAAAACCAGGTCATTAAGAACAATTCAAAATAACATCACATATACTTACATATTAGAATTGTTTGTATGGAATTGAAAACTTTTTCAAGCTATTTTACAGTACAAATTCGGATTACTAATTTGGAATTGAACAACTTGAGCGTATTTTCATTGGTCTTATTACAAATTATTTTTGATGGCATCTCCTTTGATTTCTACTGTGTTAAGGAACATTCAACATGCATGCCTATTGAAAGGCACATAATACATTGTTATCAAAAGCTTGCGGCTTGCGTACATATAAATGTTATAAAATTGCCTAAATATTAGTTACATATTTTCACGTCATTTCTGATCTCCAGCAACATACGATTGTAATAAGTATTATGCAAAAGAGCGTAAATCGATTTAAACATCTAATACGACACTACATAGTTTCTACCACCACTTATCCATTACAAGAAAAAGTTTCATTACTATTATTATTATGAATCAGCAAATTATGGGATAATATTATGGCATTCGGTTCACAAGAAATCAAATTATTTTCTAAAAACAGGACAAACATTATATTCCCCCAGTTAACCCTCAATGATAATTGCGATATATAAACGGAAAATAGGACACATATACAAGCGAGAATACTTAAGTTAACAGGGTTAATGTATTAACACACACCTTTTACCTCTATCAAATTCTAAACCACTCTCCGATTTTATCCGAGAACTGCAATACATACAATATTTTAAACGACAAAAAGTATAGTAGTTAATTCCACAGCGGACGGGATAAAACAATCAAACACTTGTTCGATTCCTCCAAATACTTGTTAACTTTGAGTCCCCCACGGTTAATTATTACTAACAACGGCAGGTCAACAAAGCAATTTAATTGCACTTGCACATGTCATAAAACGGTTATTGTACAGTATCGTAAGTTAGATATCTATTTTAAGTTAAACACGTTATTATTTAAAAAAATTTAAACACGTTATTGTAGTAAAAACTTTCAGGAAAGCAATACTTCGTTGTATAATGTTACACAAAGGAAATTTCAATGTCGACATAATTATTTAACTTAAATTCGAAACCTCATATCAAAGTTCTAGACATACTCTCTTAAAAACTGCAGTTGATGCTCAAAAACAAATTTTGCATATACAAACGGATGTTAATTTCAAAACAACTCCCGTGACAGAAAAGTCTCTTTAGAATAGTGAATTATAAAATAACAGTTTTAACTTAAAAGTTAATATAATGATATATATAGAACTGTTCATTCAGCCTTGCAATATCTGCTCCAACTCATATACAGTCTATATATGAGTCACAGCATAGCAGCACAACGTTTTAGAGATAACTTAATATTAATGATTATTATTTGTATTAATATGACGACATTAGACGTTTCTGGAAAATAATCCGCTCCTTAGCTTGCCACTTATTTTTCTTTAATTACGACACCAGCTACAGCAGCAAATGCAGCAGACAAGCTCCTTGATACATTCGCAGAGGCAATATCCAATGCAACACAGCAAGAACATGAAGACCACGAAGACTGCTACACCTATAAGTACGATTTCCGTCGTCGTTAGCTTCTCTCCACCTCTGTAATAATTAAAAAAAAACATTTATGACATCCATAAAAAAATTAAAATTCATAAGAAAGATCCTAAGAAATTCATAAGAAATTGGAGATCGTAACGATTCTATATCATAATGAAGCGTTCATCATGCACTGGAATTCAAGAAATGAACTTACTTGTCTTCAACCGAAAAGGTATTTTTGGTCCGGTCCCAGAAGTCATTGACATTATTCTTAGCTTTTTCAATGGTTTCATTGTCAGGCAGGGGGTTGGCAGACACTTCCAATTGTTTGCTCCAGCTGACTAGAAGCACAAGTGCTACAAGGACGAATTTCGGTTGAAAAAACTTGACGGCCATTTTGCAATATCAGCAGCTTTATCTATCAAAACAAAAACAATACTGTACAGTAGAAATTAAATATAACAAATAACAACAGTTTGTGTCATATTTGTGTTATCTATATCACTTTTATCTTTACAGGAAACGTCAACGACACTCGGGTTGTCGTTACTATTAAATACTATACTTGTACATATATTTGTAATGCAAATTTTGCATATTATCACACACAAACCAAACTTGATTGCTCTAGCTGTTTCGTCCTAATTATACAATTATTATTACAACACAACTAAATTATTACAATTAATTTATTTACAATAAAGGAACTTACTATATGAGAATTAACCACTGTCTTCAATCAAAATTGTAACAAGAGATAATATAAATCAGACTTTTTAACAAAAAAATACTTTCACTTCTTAAACGTCCCTTCTTTAGAATTGGAATACTTTGAAAATTCCCTGGTCCTTTTCGATCCCCAAGTATATTTGTCGTATATTGAGTAACGTATATTCTTTCTCAAGAGTCAAGACACCAGACACACCAAGAGCAAAACAAGACTAAACCTTCGATGGGGCAAGCACAACACAATTGTGGCTCTGGCTGTAATTTTAACAAGTCTTCACCCCTTTAGCCTTGAAACATTATTATTACCATTAACATTTATGACGTTTAGTGTACGTAACTGAAGTACAAAGTGAGCTCAACAATAACAAGAGTTCATGTACATATACGTATTATTCAAATAAATGTACTACTACAAAACGTAAATGTGTGGTGCGATGGTGCGAAAGGCCTACCTCCAACGTGTCATTAAATGTGTATCACATTTACATTATGAACCCTATGAGTCATGATCATGATAATATGATTTCAGCTTCCTTGTAATAACTCTGAATTTGCCTGAAAGGAAGAAATTACATAGGATTTATTCAAAAGCCCCAGACCTCAGAACCCATTCAACGTTTATTGTTTGACGTACACTTAAAAGTATGAGTTGTCGTACAAATGATGCTTCACCTGTCAGCGTTTATTTTGTTATTTCTACTGATTGTGAGTCATTTGATTGAACTGTTGAGACTTTTCGCCAGGATTAAAATGTGTTTGAATTACTTTAATTTGAGTATTCCAATGAGGAATACTCAAAAAATATTCCTAAAGTGGGAGTAATTTAAATATTAACATATAAATTATGTAAATATTATGTAATTTCCCTAAGCAGCTATCTGTAAATAAGAATAATTATTTATTATTTGTGTTGGCGGTAATGATTTTAATTGTGAGCCGAAATAAATATTTTCCTTAATTCACATCATATTATTGTTTCCGGTGTACTCCAAACAAGTGTATAGTTAGTATGTAATGTATTAGTTTATTTAGCTCTATTTAGCATGAGCAATGAACGATAGTTTCGATTGAGTGTGTTCGTTATTGTCGATTAGAATTTAACTTCATAAAACTTTAGCTGTATAATCATTTACTAATGCATATTACTAAAAACATTACGAGTAATTGGCGTGCAATTTTGCTT
>JAQGAK010000848.1:0-50032 GCA_034696945.1 Lipothrix lubbocki | reverse complement strand
CATAAAATGAGCCTGAAGAAGACAGTTGTCGAAACGTTGCTCTAATAAAAACTGTATTTTCTTAAAAAGTGATTACGGCTTTGATTTTAATTATATTGTTTTCTAAAGTAACTTGACAAGTTTCCCATTTAAACAGCGTTTCCACGCACAATTTTATGACAATAAAATGTACTTTCATTGTAATGAATGAGAATAATAGTTAATAGGGAACATAAACCTTGTCAGTATAGAAATAACAGAATTGTAAATAATACAAAAATAAATGCTCTTGAATTTGGAGGCGGTACATAAAACCCAATTATTTCCACAAGCTTGATCCAACATTTCAATACAATGTAAGCAAATTATATCAAAATTTTGATAGAAAAAATCATTTTTTTAAATTTAGCAATAGTTAATTCGAACTAACGGATTTCTTAACTGTCATCACTTTTTCAATCAAATTTTCTACGGAGCCAATGGCTGAAATTAATGTATGGCATACAAACAACGATAATGTGTTAACAATAATGAAAATCAGAAGGAAATATTGGTTTCGACACATAATTTTGTATTTGTTGCTCGTCTGTGTAACATACTTTTTATTACAAACTGCAAAGTGGATTGTACGAAATCCCATTTCTAGAATTACGAAGCCAATTGAATTTACTGAATTGGAAGGTAAAACAATATTATAAATAATTATTGTAGTAATTTTCATGACAGACCTTTTTAAGACTTTAATTGTACTTACAATTTTCAGCTGAAGATTTACGACCCTTGACATGCAACATCCCAGAAATAGTGTCAAAGATTCGGAGAGATCCAGCTTGGGAAGCTTCCTTATCATCAAGTCAAACTACACCTGACTGCATAAACGACACTTCAATGTTCGAAATGATTCCAGGGTCGAAACTGAAAAAATTACATCTAGAGAATCCGTTCTGGGATTTTGCTGACTGTTGTTATCATAATTTTTGGAGCCTGGGGAGCAAACCGGATTTTGAAATTGTGTAAGGTTATGAACCATAATTAGAAATTTTAAAGCTGTTTTAAAGAAATATTAGTTATTATTCTCTTTAATAAATTGTAAAATTCAGGCAAAGCTCCAAATGCTACAAAATCACCAAAGAAACCACACCGATCCCAAATTACATGAATTTCCTGCGGATAATCTGCAAGAATAAACAGAGTCAGCAAGTCATGTTCCGCGATCAGTTAGTCAATGTTGATGAACCTTTCGACAATGAAAAACATACGTTGAATAATGCCCACCAAAAATTATCAATACTAATTTTTGGAATTGAGTCCCTCTCCCGTCAGCAATTTCACCGTGGCCTTCCCCAAACTTCTAAATATTTGTCCAAAATTTCCGGCGCCTACGAATTCCTAGGGTTCAATTCCATTGGACAAGGTCCGAATCAAAATATTTATCCATTACTTAGCGGCCTTTCTTACAAAATGTTCTACCAACTGTGTTCCGGCGAGGAGAAACAATTCCTTGACGATTGTCCGTGGATTTGGCATGACCTGAAGCGTCAAAAATACAAATCAAGCTTTCAAGAAGAGCACCAAGGACCATCGTTATTTTCCTTAGGATCAGACGTTTATCGTAACGGATTTAATAACTCGGAATTGGACTTTGATTTTAGGATTTTGAACTACAATTTGTCAGAAAAGCAATTAGGTCGCATCCATGAAAATGCTCTTTTACACCAAAATGTTTCTCGAAATAAAATTACCCGAAAAAATACGTGCTACGGTTCCCGCCTAAGTTTGAAAAATGTGGTGAACAATTTTATTTTAATGGCGCAAGCGAATAAAGATAATAATATTTTCCATTTTGTCTGGACAAAAACTGTCAAAAATAATTATGAAATCAGCGATGTCCTTCTAAAAGAAATGCTGCGGAAACTAAAAAGCACAGAAAGTTTGAACAAATCTATTTTAATATTCATAAGCGATAATGGGAAGAGTGTCGGAGATTCAAAATCAGGAGGAATTTCTGATCAGGAATACGTCGAAACCAGAAACCCCCTGCTTTACATCGTTTTACCTGATTGGTTTCTAGATAAAAATAAAAATATTCGAAGAAACTTGATACAAAATACAAAGAAAATTGTGACAACATCCGACCTTTTTATTACTCTTAACGATCTTTCTGCAATAGAAACGTTTAATTACTCAGCACTTGTTGAGAGTCGAAGGAAAAGAAAAAATCAATCGAATAACTGGAGATTTGGGGCAAATACTGGAACAATAAATTTAAATATTTTCGGGCCCATCCCAAATAATCGAACATGTGATTCCGCGGGAGTTTCAAATTTGTATTGCGCATGTGTTCCACGAATTAAATTGACCGTCATGGATGAAGACGTTCAAGCTGGCATGACGTTTTTATTAGCGAAATTAAATAAGGACTTACAAAAACTGTCAAATAACAGTTGCTCTATATTGAAGCTAAAAACCGTAGTCAGTGCTTATTCACTTCGAAAATATTCATCGACTCCAGTGAATTCTGTTAAATATTTTGCAATAACGTTTACAACTGGGAAGTTCGGGGAAGTGCTTTGGGAAGGAACGGTCATCAGAGTCAGAAAGGAGTTCATGTTCCAAGACATTCTTCGGGTTCGAGTTGATTCAAATGTAAAATTGTGTGTGCTTCATAATGAAATCTATCCCGACTGCGTCTGCAGACAAGCAAAGTAATTCTTTGAAATGGAAATACGAAATATGTTTAATTTACTGTGTTCATGACTATTTACAATTTGTTGATATTAAAATAAAAAAATATTTACTTATTTCCAAGTTTTTGGCGGCTCTCCAAGACAGGATCTTATTACATAGACAATTAAATAATTTTCTTATTTAGTTTAAAAATATATTGTTCGACTTACTTTAATGAACTCGTTCATTAAAGTAAGTCTTTAGCCGTAATCAGTGATTATAAATTTATTCATTCCTATATATTTAATATTTTCAACGTTTTAGAACAAGTACTTACATAAATAAATTTATTTACAATGCGGCGTCGGGTGAAATTATTGAATTCCGTGTCAGGCCGTATTAAATGTGTTGGATTATTTTTAATTTTATCCCTCCTAGCAACAGCGGTTTATTATCGGCAAATACCAGACGATAATCCGGACTATGTGGATTTTACAGGTAATTTATTTACTAAGTTTGTGTAAATGAAATTGGAAGTGTTTTATAATTATTTGTTTTCACATTTTAGAAAAAGATAAAGTTCCACCTGATTGCAACATACCGGCTTTGGTTTCGGAAATTCAAACCAGTATTTCGTGGAATACCTCAGATCAAGAAGAATTACTTCCAATATGCGTAAATGACACTTCGATGTTTAGGATAGATCACGGGTCCGAACTAGTGAAGTTAGAGTTAGAAGACTCATTTTGGACGGTAGCGAATTGTTGTTATAATAATTTGTGGAGGATATCGTCAGAGCCGGATTTTAATATTGTGTGAGAGAAAATATTTTAAATACTAATATTAGGTAATTGGGGTACGGAGGACTTTCATAAAGGTTGGTTAGGATAGGAAAATAATCCAAATCCGAATTACCACAGCACTTTAATTAATTAAATTTTTTCTTTATTGCGTGTTTTTTAAAATTACTTAATTTGATTTTACAAATAATTCTACTTATTAACAGGGAGAATTCAAAATGTTACAAGATCTCAAGTCCCATAACCCGAATTCCGGTGCATCAAGATTTCCTTAAGATAACTTGTTTCTACAAAAACACATCGAAAATTATTTATCAAGATCAACTCGCACACGTTCGTGTATGGGAATCATCGAGGATTATTGAAGAAATGGAAGCCAAAAAAGGAAACAAGTTATCTGTAATGATATTTGGGATGCAGGACATGTCCAGAATGAATTTTATCCACATGCTTCCTAAAACGAATAAATTTCTGATGGAGAAATTAAATGCATTTGAATTTCAAGGTTTTAACTCCATCGGTCAAGGACCCATTCAGAACATCATTCCATTGTTAAGTGGAAAACTTTTTAAAACTTTCTACTCCGAGTGCTCCAGCCATGACAAGTATTTCTTGGACACATGTCCCTTTGCCTGGAAAAATTACCATTCTGAGGGTTATCACACAAGTTTTCAAGAGGAGCACGCAGCGCAATCTTTATTATCAATTGGGTCGCGCTATTACCGCGAAGGATTCTCAAAGGCCCATTTCACCTTTGATTTTCGTGTGTTGAACAGAGGACTGGAATGGATTAAATTGGGACATGAAAATAAAACACAAAATTTAAACGGTAAAGTCAGAAGCGCTAAATTAATTGCCTATGATGATAAACAATGCTACGGAGCGCGAAGAAGTTTGAAAAGTCTGGCAAATAATTTTGCGCTGACAGCTCAAACTTACAAATCTAAATTAGTTTTTCATCTCACTTGGTCTACGACAGTGAAAAATAATGTAGATTCTAGTGACACGATTTTGAAGGAAATGCTTCAAAAAATTGCAAATGCCGGCAGTTTAAATAATATGGCTCTAATATTTGTCAGTGATAACGGAGAAGCCCAAAATAATTTTCAAAATCCCGGTCAAGAATTTGCCCAAGCGCGCCTTCCCATATTGTACATCGTCCTTCCACCCAAATTTCTAGAAAAATATAAACTCGCAGCAAGGAATTTAAAATATAATTCTAACAAGCTCGTGAGCAGCTTGGACGTCTCAAGATTTATTTCGGACTTGACTCAAGAAAATAGTACGTTGGAAGTTGCGGCCATTAAAAATCGATCTGCACAATTTTACTTCGAAAACACGGGGATAAGCTTGTTCCTACCGATTCCACCCGCCCGCACATGTTACCATGCTGGCATCAGCGATCTTTATTGTAGTTGCTTGAGTCGATCAAGAATAAATTCAAATAGCTCTGAAATAAAACGTTTAGCTAATTTTGCAATTAAGGAGCTGAATGTGAAATTAGTGAGATACTCTGTGTGCGCAAGGTTGAAATTAAAAAATGTCGTTAATGCTCATGTGCTGAGACGGGATTCTGGAGGGAAGAATACAACCATGTTTTCTATTTCAAAAAGTTTCCTCATTAGTTTTACCACTCAGCATCTTGGGAAAGTTCTCTGGGAAGCTGCCGTAAGGAGTACATTGGGATCATTGGATTTTATTGATGCTCGTCGAGTTCGGACGGATGACAATGTGAATATTTGTATTACAAATAGGGAAGAATTTCCTACTTGTGTTTGTAAATAGAAGAGTTCATAATTTGTCTGTTTTATTTTATTTTAAGAAATTCAATCAAGTCATTGAACTATAAACTTAATTAACTTACAAAATAAATAAATAATAATAATAATAATAAATAATAAAAATTTAAATAACTAAAGAGGAATTTAAATAATTAAGTTAGAACCACGAATAATTCAGTAAAACACCAGTTCTAGAATTTGTTAATTGATTATAAAAGTAACTGTAAAAGTTAATTCAATTAAAAATGAATTATACACGGAATTAATTATAGAATTAAGATATCATTTTAAACCTAATTAATTAATTTAAAATTATTTCTACAATTATTTCTTTTCGTTAAAAGTTAATTTTTATTCTAATCTACAATTAAATAATAAGCGGGTTTATTTAATTTATGTATCCATACTGTTTTAATAATGCACTGAAAATATTTCATTACTACTAATTATGTGATTTGTTTTCAATTTCAATTAAATTTGTAATAAGTTTATAATTGAGGACAGGAGAGCTTATTCTTTATCGATTAGAAAATAATCTGCCACTGCAAAATAAATCGTCCAATAAACAGAATTTCTGGAGATGTCCATGTAGGAGACTTAATCATTGTTAAAACTTTAAATGATAAATTGTTGATTAATTCGCACATGACCATTATTCTCGTCCATGTGTCTATTTCGTTCGAGATAAGCCAAGGACAAGGCCGCCGGGCCCGGTTTGCCGTGACCAATTGCAAGGCTTGAGTACTGTTGAACCCAAATTTTTTTTCCACTGAACTATTTTTTCGCCGGTTACTGATAACAACTCTCGATAATAATATGTAAATACAGTCTTTTTTAATCTCTACAATAAAATTGTGAATCTCAAAATGCATTATGTGAGGACAGATGATTAGGCGTAATAAAGCATTTAATAAGCTAGGGGGATGACAGTAGTTGTCTCCATGGAGGTTATATCATAATATGAGTCAAGTTCGGCTTTAACCGTAATCCCTGCAGATCCTATACTTTTAAATTGTATTTGTACTAAAGGCAAAAATTAAAGCTCAAGCAAAAACAAATCAATCATATATGAATGGACGATAAATTGTGAGAGCCATCAAGCAGGCAGGCAGAAGCTGTCGGCTGTCCTATCTCGTCCAGCCACTAAGTACAGGCGTGTTAATTGTAATTTAGTAGGATTAATCTGCGATTTTTAAGAGATCTTATGAATTTGCAAGTTGTAGTAACGATGAGTCCGAATAAGCTGTGTGATTGCACTTAAAATGATACTTGACAATAAACAACTCCATCAATCAATGTTTAAGTCTCCCAAAGTGTTTTAATCCACGGGCAATATACCTGTCCATGTGTATGCGCACGATTTTGATTTGGGCATTAAGTATGAGCATGTCAGGCCAAATAGTATAAATTAAAGATTTTCCTCCGGTTCAAATTGAGTTCTGGACTGAAGTTTGTTAAGACTCGTAGTCATCATGAATAAGTATTTAGCGATCGCCCTTCTTGCATCGCTGGCAGGTCAGTTTGAAATTTTAATTAATATTATTTTCTAGCCTTTATGAAGAACTCGCTTTGAATTTAATAGCTTCATAATTTGTATATTTATTTAAAATTAATGTCAAAATTTTAACTTCAAAATTCAGGTATCGCATCTGCGGTTCCTGACCATGCGTCCACCATCCGTCCCCCTGCCTACCCATTGGCAGTCCGTAACCCATACCTCAATGTATGGTTGAACAGAAACGAATTGCCAGGAAACTGGCCCGTTTTTTGGTAAGACTTTATTTAAAATCTTGTAATAAGTTTCATTTTAAATTACTTCGAAAATCAAGGACACATGAATTATTTTTATTAGAAGTTTTCAAATTAATTAAGTACAGTTTTAATACATATTAAAACTTTTAAAATTAATTAATTTTTGAATAATTCTCCAGGACTCAAAGGCCAAAGGGATGGACAGGTTTGATCCGTGTCGATGGAGAGACTTATGTCTACATGGGAAATCCTTCAGACGAAGGAAAACCCTTCGGACCCCGTGCCACCCAAACTGGCACTTTCGTTACTCCAACTCAATCCATCTTCGAGATCCGAGCTGGTCCCGTAGATCTTACCGTCAACTTCTTCTCACCTGTTGAGACTGATGACATCATGAGACAATCCATTCCCCTCTCATACGTCACCCTCGATGTCAAGTCCAACGACGGAGCTTCTCACGAAGTTCAAGCCTACATGGATATCTCAGGTGAGATGATTTTTCAGACTTTACAAATGTGAAATGAAAATTGTTGTACGCAAATTCTCTATAGTAACAACACGAATGCTAAACTATATGTGTATCCATATATCAGGTGAATGGGCATCCAACGAAGATTCTCAAATCGTAACCTGGAAGCTTAATAAAACCCCACAAGGATTGCAGTTTTGGCAAACTGAACCCCAAGTCCCAAGAAAGTTCGGAGAAACAGCAGATTATGCTGCTTGGGGTCAAGCTGTCTTGGCTTCCAGTGGTGCTGCCACTTCCAAGTCCGGTGAAGATCTGGTTGTCCGTAGACAATTCGTTGCCCAAGGAAGCCTTGACAACACAGACGATACCAACTACCGTTGTGTCTCTTGTAGATGGCCCGTCGTTGGGTTCGCCGAGAACTTGGGTCAAGTCTCTGACGCTGTTAAATCTGTTCAATACGTTGTTGGCCATGTCCGCGAGGATGCTGCTAACTGGCTCGGAGAAGAACAAAAGGCTCTCTGGTTCTACTACTGGCCAACCCAAGGAGAACTCATCGATTTCTTCTGGTTTGATGTTGAGACCTCACGTAAAACTGCTGACGCTTTGGATGTAAAGATCCTTAATGATGCCTTCAACTCTGCTGGTCAAGCATACGCTGATATCCTGGCTTTCTCCCTCCGTCAATCCTTCGCCGGAAACGAATTCGCTGGCACCAGCAAGGATCACCCAATTTACTACCAAAAGGAAATTTCCTCCGGAGCTTTTATGCAGACCGTAGATGTCATCTATCCGACTTCCCCCATGTGGTACTACTTGAACGTCACTTACCTCGAACTCCTCATGGAACCATTGTTCGGTCAAATGGAGAACTCCGTCTGGACCAAACCCTTCGCATTGCACGATATTGGAGATTTCTACCCCAACGCTCTTGGTCAAGGTTATGGTGGTGACATGCCTGTTGAAGAATCCTCCAACATGCTTATGATGGTCGGAAACGTTGTTTTCCACCCAACTGCCAATCTTGAAAAATCCAAAGCCTACGTCCGCAAACACTTCGAAGTCATGGGACAATGGGCCGATTACCTCCTCCGTAACTGCCTGTACCCCACCAACCAGCTGACTACTGATGATTTCATTGGGCCCACTGAACTCAATTCTGGACTCGCTCTTAAGGGTATCCTCGCCATGAAGACTTTCGCCAAGCTTGCTGAGCTCATTGAGGAAGACAGTGTTGCCAAGTTCTACAACGATGTTGTTGCTGAGTACGTTCCTATTTGGATGAAGGAGTCCATGCATGTTGATGGAGATCACTTCAAGATGGAATACAACGTTACCAATGGTTACCAATTCAAATACAATGCTTTCCACGACAAACTTTTCAAACTCAACGTCGTCCCTGACGAAGTTTACGAAATGGAGGCCAAGTACTACCTGTCCAAACTTGAACCCTATGGTATTCCATTTGTATCCACTCACGACTACACTAAATCAGGTACACTTACTTTGCGGTATATTTTGTACTTTTATGATTGTGATCCAAAGATTTTTTTAATTTTTAAATTGAAAATATTTTGTTTTTAAACAATTGCTGGTGGGATTCCTGATTTTTGAACTAAAGTTCTCATGATTATTATATTAATTTTTATAGATTGGGAAATGTGGACTGCTGCCGCTTTCGGTGAATACAACCCAGAACTCAGATCTAGCTTGGTAAACAATCTCGGCCAATACCTCAAATACACAGCTTCTCGCGTCCCATTCAGTGACTGGTACGTCACCGCAACTGCCAATATGGTTGGATTCGTGTCTCGACCCGTTGTTGGCGGTCACTTTGCTTTGCTTGCCCTGGAAAGATCTCAAGGCAAAATCTAAGCGCAATTTATAATACAGAATTATTAAAACGACCTTATTTAAAAATCGAATAAATATATTTACACCTGTAAAACTGTAGAGGTTAATGAGCAGCAATTTCATTTCGCGGTCATATATCCCTAATTAACTTGTTCTAAAATTATTAATTAATTTATACCATTGTAGCATATCCGTATAATTTTTTGATCATCGCAACTATATTTTATAAGATATTACATGGTCCGGGGTTTTTACCAAATTTTACACTTGAGTGTTTAATGCGTGTTTGATACGAACGAAATGAAGGTTTTTTTTACAGTTTAAGTTTATTGAGTCATTTATAAAGTCTTTTACATATTATTTACAAAATGTTTCTATTTTTAAAAATTACCAAATTCTACATTTGGTTGTCGGATTCATGTTTGTGTCTTTAGGGCAATTCCATGCATTCGAAAAACTTTCTGAATTGACGAGTGGGCCGAGAACTCTTAGCCTTCCTGGGCCATGCGCTTCTCGCATTATGAAATGTTGTAGTGTGGAAGCATCAACATTTTCGCACCACATCTGTAATTATGCAGTGAAAATATAGCAAACGGTGAAAATTAGAAACTTGTCTTAAGGTCCCCGTTCATACTTACATATCGATTTTCCATCTAATTTAAAGGTGCGCTACTTTTGCTTACCTGTGCCATTGTCAAGAAAAACAGTTGATCAGATGTGAAATTCTCCATTCCGTACAATTTTCCTTCTGGTCGATTTTCTAACTCCCAGCTTTTATAAGCTGCATAAGCCACGTGGATTCCTCCAACATCCGCCGTGTCCTCTTCAATAGTCCAATGAGTTCCATTGTAAATTTCTCCAGTATCGTCCAGTTCTAAGTAACTTTTCCTGATACAGTTGTCCGTATCCAATCTTGCCTCCAGTTCCTTTAAAGTCGGGTTTACGTGTTGTTCTACATATGAACAAAGTTCTGAGAGTTCCAAGTCGGTATTAAAAAATATTTAGACTCGCTCAAATTCTTACCTGCAATTCCAAAGTAACCATGAGTCAATTCATGACTGATAATGTGACCCAGTGATGCGAAGTTTAGATAGCTGAAATTTGTTGAAAGTGGTTGTTTCCATTGTTGTATAACGTATGTGAAAATTTTTGTATACTTATAACAAAACTGAATATTTATATTTGTAAATTTAGCTTACGAAGGAGCAGAGGACGTGTGGTAAAACGGGGGACCGGCGATTCCGGCGGCAAAAACTAAAAACAAAATAGATTATTACTCGTTAACGAATTGAGCTGTAAACATTTACCTAAACAATATTTTTATATTCGCGGTTATTTTAATAAGTAACGACTCAAGGGAAGCTCTTCTGCGTAAAAACAATATATTTAAAGTATTATTAAAAGTAATTTTTTGAGGTAATTATTTAACTTAATTATTTAAAACAAATTTAAAGATTATTTACCCATACGGTTCCTGTTTCCGTCAAAATGAGCTTGAATATCCAGTGGACTTAAGTCTGTTCTAAAGTAGTTAACTTAATTGTTAATTAAATAATGTCAATGCAAAAACAACAACATCAATTTGGAATAAGCAATTAAAAACAATTTTCTTGTACGAATCTTACTTAATTTGTTTCGGGGGAATATTTAATTTTTGCAGCTCTTGGTCAACTTGCCATGTTCGGAATTTTATGTGGTTCTCAAAATGGCGGCCCTGTTTGAGGTCCAATAACAACTATAAAGAAATTGCAAGTATTATAGGTGATTTAAATGCTTGAGGCTAACACACTCCAAAAAATTATTTCCTTGGGTTAAATTTATATTTGAAAAAGCTTGAAAATTAATGAACTAATGTAATTAATTGTACAGAATTTACTTCAGCGTAAAATTCATCCAAGGCGGTAATATTCGTCGTCCAATCAGCGTAAGCCACAGAGTGCTCCATTAGTTCCATTTGCGACACAATTGCTTCCTTGGTTGAATTACTCAAATTTTGAGTATCTTGAATCAGTTTAATGAGCGCTTCGCGAATGTAATTGACCATTGATAACATCTAAAATGAGAAATTGGAATTTTGTAATATTTCATAGGTAATTCATAATGTAATTTTTACATTTTATTTATACTTGAATAATATTATTACTAAACATGTAAGCATAAGTATATAAATATAATTACATGGTGTTTTTTCTCCGGACTGAAATATTTCTTCGAATATTCCAATACAATAGCGTATCCCCAATAGTAATATCGAGCTTCTTTGTCCGCTCCGACTTCAGCGCATACCTTCGAGCTACAGTATCGCAAAAAATTTCGCCGTCAATAACAGTTATTAAAACTTTATAATAACTACATTAAACTATAATTTTATTATTACTTCACTAACAAGTTAACTACAGCTTTATATAAAATATAAACAAATTGTAATCAAAATTAAAATACCGTTTTATAGGCTCTTTAAACTTCATCGCATCCTGCGCGTACTGAAATTGTACTTCCCGCATCCTGTCAGTTGTTTCAGGCACGAGCGCCGCAACAACCCTCCACACTATATAATTAGCTACTGTTTCTAACGGTGTGTCGCTCAGGATTTGTTGCAGATTTTCAAAATAATTTGGTTGGAACAGTACAACTTGGAAATCTGAGGTGATGTTCACTTTACTACCAAAATACTTTTCCAGGAAGGATTGCCATTCTATCTGCAAATAATGCAATTTTTTTAGTAAGAATTTTTAAAATGAAAATATTCATTGAAAACTAAATAAAAAACTGAATAAAAAATAATAAGTTAAGGCCAATTAAGATTTAAAAATATAAAATTAAGCCAGTAATAAAATATTCAAATTAATAAATAATAAAATAAATAAATAATAAAATAAAAAAATTCATAATAAAAATTATAAAAAATAATAAAAAAATATAAAAAAATTAATAATAAAAAAATATAAAAAAATTAATAATAAAAAAATATAAAAAAATTAATAATAAAAAAATAAAATAAAATTAATAATAAAAAAATATAAAAAAATTAATAATAAAAAAATATAAAAAAATCATAATGAACAGCAGTGTTTTTCCTCTATAGAGTGTATAAACAAACCTGAGCCCATTGATTTAAGCTGGAATTAGAAAATAGGGATTGTTGAAAGTCGTCAATACTCAACACAGCTGTCTGTACAAACACCGTATTTATGTCAAGAACCGAATCCGCTAATTCCGATTCGAATTCAATAATCTTGTTGATCTTTTCATGCAGCTCCGATTCATCTTCAGTTGTTACGTTCATGGCTTGTCTAACTTCTAGGATTATTTCCTTAATATAACTTCGCATTGCTTGCACCTTTTCTTGTTTTGACTCATCTTCCAGATTATTTAGTAACTGCAAATCTGCGAAGAATGATGGAGGGGTGAGCTACAAAACAGTAATATTTCCATTTCAATTAACAAAATACATGCAGTTTGAATTGCTGTTTATGATCCCTAACTCACAAAGATATGATTGAACTGTCCCAGTGCAGGATAAGCACTGACAAGAATGCCTTGCCTGCCTGCTCCGAACATTCTTCCGGTATTTAAAATTCCCCTGCTTTCATAAAGAACATTTGCAATGTCATAGTTACTCTCATTCCAATTCCCCAGGACCGGCCAACCACCGAGAAATTCAATAAGGTCTATTAACGGAGTGAGACCTCGGGTGTTCATGCTTTCTGAAATATAAAATCTGATTTATTTTATTTTTTTTATAACAGTTGAATCATCTAATTTTTCAAGGTAAATTACAAAATTTAAATTTTCTTCAATCCGAATTTAACTAACAATTAAATTACAAGCCAATAATTAGCATTACCTGTATTCACGCAATCTCTATAAAAATTCTTGGCCCTCCTGGCGTGCGGATTATCGTCGCTTGAGATTTCAGATGATAAAATTACTGAAATGGAAAACTAATTGAATATTTCAGCAATATTTATTGTACTATTGATATAATATTATTTAATTTTTATCTTGCTGTTAATTATTATAAATATTTATCGCCCTCTTAATTTTTGTTTTTTATTCAAATTTTAATGATTAATAACTGAATAATCGGAATCTAAAATACCCTGCAACTGCTCGTTAAGTGTCTTCATTCGACTTTCGAGCTGACCATATTTGACTTCGCCAGGTGGAAGCCGATGATTCTTTACCCAGTTTCCACAGGCAAATTCGTAGAAATTAGAACAGGGATCAATTGAGTAATCAATTGATGATTTCATTTTTAAAGCTAATTTTAAAAAATAACAAAAGTATAAACTGCACAGCTTCTTCAAAGAATTAAGAATTTAGTTAAAAATCAATGGGATATATTTATTTTATTTAGTTACCCGCGTAATTGCACATTTCGGAGACACAAATATCTCCAGATTCATTCTTTCCACTTACTGATGAACTAGTTATGTCTGTTTTAAATGCTACCAACTCAACAATGGCTAGGAGCCAGGAACTGAAACAATGGAGTTAGATTGTTTTATTAAACTATTTTTTCCATGGTAAATAGTTGGAATGATTTGAGAATTTAAGACATTAGAATATGTGTTAATGCAATTAATGAACGTACAAGAGAAGCTCTAAATTCGCCATTCTTCTGTCTTTGTATTAAACCATGGACAAGCTAATAGAATTACAATAATTCTTAAGGATTATAATAATTATTCAATACCACTATAATGACAGAAATATATTTATAGACTTAAATTTTTGGGGAAATTTTTAGAGCTAATTGAATGCAAATTATCTGTGAGAAAAGCAATCTATATTTTTAATTTTCATAAGTAATTCAAAGAATATTTGTTTAAT
This sequence comes from Lipothrix lubbocki, assembly GCA_034696945.1. NCBI lineage: Eukaryota > Metazoa > Arthropoda > Collembola > Symphypleona > Sminthuridae > Lipothrix > Lipothrix lubbocki. The sequence goes on along the minus strand of JAQGAK010000848.1, from coordinate 35,897 downwards.
AATATAAATTGACACTTTCAATTTAGAATCTCTTCTTAAAAGTTCCGGTCTAAAATTATTAATTATTTTAAAAAAATAATTATTTAAAAATTATATATATATTAAATAATAATTTTTATTTAGCGCCTTATTTTATTTAGTAATGGTAAAAATTAAAATAAAAAATTAATAGTTTCTGTAATTTTGTTACAAGAAATTCCTAAATACAATGTTAATTGTATTCCGTAAATATTCTGTGAAACAAGTTCATCCAGCAAAAACTCTAAAAATAATAATTATTTATTTATATTGTTATTTGCGTAATAAGATGTTTCATTCATTTTCATGTGATACATCTTTCTTGCGAATCTCATTCATTTATGCAGCCTTACGTCTTATTCTCTGCGTCATTTGATCTTTAATCTTTTGCTCCACATGTTCTTAATGTTTATGTCTCATAGCTGCAGATTGTAAGTGATATATATTACGTAATATAAAATATTATTCACATATATGTATTGCATATCCCCAGAACTTGTTTCCAGTGCTAAGGATGTTGTCGTTCCTAAGCATACAATAATAAACAAATACATAGAGGAAGTTTTATTTATACAAAAACAAAGTCAATGGGAAGTGTCATCAAATATTTTTCTGCTGAAAATTTTAAGACGTGCTGGACGTGCTCTTTTGTGATCCTTTCATGGTGCAGACAAGGATTTTATGCCAAAGAATTAAAAAAAATGTATCCTGTTTCACATGAAACAATAAAGTTTTCATGGTCCAGACTGTAATGCATTGTAAAAATTGTGGGATTTAATCATAACCTTCCGTGGGAAAAGGAAAATGCATTCAATGTACCTGCATATTATTGTACTATGATCATAACGCATGATAATAGTATTGAAAAATAATTAAAATAAAATAATTAAAAAATATATTTTAGGCTCATATTTGCATTGACTTTATTTCATTGAAAATCAAATACGGTATACAAAAGTATGCATTATTTTTTAAATAAATACAAAACAGTTCATAATCTGTTGGTGCTCTAAATAGTTACAAAATAATACTTTTTGGTAGCTACATGGTACATTCACCATTCAAGATCTCACATTCCTAGTTTGCTGATTTCATGCGAGACATCATTTAAATTCTGGTAGGTTTTCTTCAAAGCATCCCAATAGGAAACGCAGACATATGGTAATCCATGCTTTTCCGCCAGTTCCCGAACTCGATGACTGATGGCGCGCTGGCGGAACTGCGGCATCGTCGGGAACAAGTGGTGCTCGATTTGGTAATTCAAGTAGCCCATCCACCAGTCGCACCACCAGGAGGGATTGATGTTAATCGTGTGCACAAGTGAGTACTCTAGCCAATGTCTGGGCTCTTCAGCAACGGGGGTGTGGGTATGCGAGAGTGAGAAGTTGAGCAACATTTTCGTAGCCCCGATGACATACGCTATTAATAAGTATGGTGCAGCCACGTGACACTCATAAACGTAGAATTTAATTGCCATCAGCACGAGCTCAAGGTATTGGCCCTTCTTCCAGGCATAAATAGGATGCAGGCGGTATACCCAGTTTGCAAATACGAAAAAGGAACCAATTGGGGCAAACAGGAGCGTCTGTAAATAATAAATAAAATAATAAAAATGAATTAAAACTCATTAAAACTCATTACAGAAATGGAGTGTACATCTACTAGAAATAATATTCTAAAATCTATAAATTAAAAATATTAAAATGAATTAACACAAGTTTGTGAATCTGGCACTTCGGAATTCGGAAGTGATGTGAAAGAAGAAAATTGCGCAAAACTGTGGGAAAATTTCAAGGAAATAGTAAAATCACGATCAACAACCTGGCAATTATTGTTTCTAATAAAATTGAGTAATTGCATTGCATGGATTGAAATTTCGTGATTTAAGTGCCTGTTTTTGCCATTAATAGTTTTCATAACTGATGTCTTACAATAACAACATTAAATTAAATTATTTGTACCTGATTGCGTATGAAGAAATTGCTTGCTTTTTTAGGATCATCAATGACTTTGGCATTGACAGCAAAGAACGGCGCTGTGTTCAGATCCACATCATGCTTCAGTCTTTGTGGCATTGCGTGATGACGATTATGCTGACTTCTCCACCAACTAGCGGACATGCCGATACCAAGGCCTGTGGTTATACAAACATTATCATTATTATAATTAGCTTGCAAAATACTTTTCACAATTTAATTTCAGATTTTGGACAGACGGCTGGAACAGTTATTAACTCTTTGTAATAATAGTAATTAATTATTAAAATTTCCTCTATTTCTCAATACTAATATTAAATGATCCGGAATTTTAATCAATAAATTAAATTAACATGAGAAATGGTAACATGGTATGAGTGGCAAAAGGAATTACTCACTTAAAATTACTGTCTGCAGTAAACGATCTATTTTCGGATTGCCGGTAAGTGATTTATGTCCACCTTCATGCATCACCCAGCCACATCGACCCAGGAATATTCCCATGATAATTGATCCCAGAATTGCAACAGGAATACTGGCACTATGAATTAAATACAAGCCTAAACTCCCGAGGACAATCAATTCCGTCACTCTGTATAGCACATGCAATGGTGATGACTTGAAATATCCTTCAGATTCTAATTCCAAGTATAACTTTGTGAAGTCTTCAGTCATCCTTTGGTATTTTATAGGAGTTTTTGCATCTGAAATAAAAGAAAAAGAAAAATCTCATTATTCGATATTTGTCTATAGCAATTTATATTAGATTAATTAATGTTAGAAGAGGTAACATATTAACTAATTTAATTAATTAATTAAACTAATTAATTTAAATAGGTTAATTAATCAAATAAATTAAAAAAGTTAATTAAATAAATAAATTTAGTTAATTAAATATTCATTCCAAGGCAGAATTAATAAACGAAAAGTTGACAATTCACTATTTTTACCTATTTTAGAATAGTTGCCAACATCTGTCACTAAAATCGGTCTACTCTTGAAACTTTTCAAAATAAGTTCCACCTTCTTCGCGGACCGATGATGAAATTGTTGCATGGCAAGTGTTGCATCTTCGTCGTTGTTCACGTAAAATTCAATGATTTTCCCGCCCGGATGCCTGTCAATAAATTCTGTGACGTCGTAGAATCTCCCGCCATAGCGAATTTCCTTTGTCACAGTTGCTTGTTTATTATTATTTACGTGAATATAATTATTTTGTTTTTCAAATGCTTTTCCTTTAATTCCCTTGAATTTATAAATATTAGCTAATTTATACACCAGGTAGCCCGATGTTAGGAACAGTGATAATATTATGAACATTTTAAAATTTTCAAGACTTAAATTCACAATTTGAAAAATTTGTTTTGATTTTTTTAAAATCAAATAATTATTTTAAAACGTGGAAAAATTAAAATCGTAGTAAAAATCATTAAATAAAAATAAATGTTAAGTGTTAAATTATTAAGTTGGGCGTAATTAAAATCCTTAAATTTGCCTAAAAATAATACTGCGAAATGTTTGTGCTGGACAGTGGCCAACTTTGAAACCGAGGATTTCTCAGTTGTATTGTTTAGTTGGCAATGTTAAAATTGGGCAAATGTTCTGGGCAAAATGTTTGCTGGTCCTGCAGAAGTCAACTGAAAAGCATGGTATTGAAGATCTGCTATTTTATTAAAAATTATCAGGATATATAATTTACATACATCATGGTTGAGCAAGAACCAGTTTTTTCCCCGATTTTGTATCATAACAATAAATTATATGCGTTGGTGTACAAATAGGTACACACATTTTTACAAATATTTTATCGCCTATAGAAACCTTTAATAATCTGTGAATTTATGGTATAGCAAGTACATTGCTTGATCCAGAACCAGTAATTGAATGTAACTGGAATTATGATCGGGAAGGGCAGGGTTCCTTCGGAAAGGCCCCTATTTTTTATCCTATTTACGTGAATGTTAACGTAGTAAACTGTCAAATGAAGCAGTAAAATGAATAATTTTGCTTACGTTAAGCCCCCACGGGCACATGTACCTCGTCATGCTTAAGGTTAAGGCAATGGCATTATGTGCGTCAGTGTTTAACTTATGCGATGATTGCATGTACCTACGTCAAGATGCGTGGGAATTTTGGTGAAGTGCAAATCTCTTGACGTCGCCGATCCAATCCAACTTTTTTACTCCTGTAGATGTATATACGTAGTTTCTCACTTTAAAATGCACGGTAGATACAACAATAAGCATATGTATCGCGTTTTGGCATATGTAATATTGCATGTCGGTGCTTCAAGAGCAGTTCACATTATTTCTATCGCTACGTGCATTGAAAACACGTTAGTAAGTTGAACTATCGTCGTTATCTTTATGCAGTTTTTTGCATCTGCTCATAAACAATCCCCTGTGCAATGTACATATAATTGTGTATGCATTCCGTACTCTCCTTTTTGTAAACTACAGAACTTCCAGAATTTTGTATTTGGTATTAAAAAATCTATATTTGTGAAAGTGAAATTAAAAATATAAAAGCATAAAAACCATCCGTTAATTTATTTTTGAAGATTTTAGATTAACTTGATGATTTTGCGTAGAAATTATTTTAATACTCATGCAACTCAGCACCTCCATGTATTTTATTTGTCAGAACCCCTACTTACAATTAATAAAAGTGTTCATATGATGATGCTTAAATCCAAATTGATTTCTGCTTATCGCTTATTATTCGCTGGAGATGTTAATATACTGAACTGATGTTATTACATTTCAAAAACCAACATTTGTCAATTGTTACTGTTTTACAAATGGTTGTCAAATTTTCCAAAAAAATTTATGAATTTATAAATTCTATACGCCTCATAAAAACATTCATATTTGTGAACCTGCTATGTATTATGTATAAGGTATAAGTAGTGGGCTTTAAATATTGTCTAATAATATAAGTACATATACATAGAAAATGTAGGGTTAAAAATGTAATTTACTACATGTGGTTAAAAGTGAAATTATAATAATAATAAATAACTAGTAATAGCATTTCTACGGTAAGCGACTTTTATATACCTAACGACTAAATGGGCGCGTGTTTCACAATAATTACAAGTATATGTGTAATTATTATTTCAAATTCACTCAATAATTTTTGGAAACAAATGTTCCCCATACAGTGAACCATTAACATACTACATAATTGGGTTTCATGTTTAGCTATAAATGAATCTAACGTTACAAAACTAAAATTGAAAAATGATATTTGTATCTATATAATTGTTCATTTAATAAATTTAGCTTTTAAATTACTAACAAGCTTGCTTTTGAGTATTAATCTCTAATCGCTTTCTAGTAAATTCAGAGAGGGTTATGTTTTACATGGGCCACAATTTTTTATCATATATTTTACCCTAATTTTAGTTACATTTAGTTAACATTTTAACACTTTAGTTTATGATTTGCGTAATAACATTTTTGTTTTATTTTTATTGGTAAGTACGGTAATTTATAACAGTTCATGTAATCATAGATTTACTAATAATTCATGTTCCAATTCTTGGTTGTATTTGTGGTGGAATTAAGCTTTTGCGTATTTATAGTTCATGTGGCTATTAACATAAATGCCGTTTGAGAAAGTATGACAGAATTTATAATATTTAAAATATCACGAGCAATTCCAGGTGAAGTTAATAAATTGGTTAATTGATTAATCATATGAGTTACATGTAAGGGGTATTTAGACTTGAGACAAGTTCAATTATATGTATAAATGTAATGTAAGCAATTAAAATCGGCCTATAATAATCTATGATAATTTGTTAGTTGAAAGTAAATTAGCATATCCCGGGTCATTCCCTGTTGTCTCAACGTCCTATCACCTGGAATACTGTTTCTGTGCATATATTTCACTTGCTGTCTCCACCAGGAGTTTCATTGCAAGCAAGCTGTTGACAGAGAGCACACACTTTTGCTTTCCGCTGTTTTCATTTATAAAGAAATTTGAACTTAATGTTTTAAATTAGAGTATCTATATTTAGAGAAGTGACCAAATTAAAATACAAAATATGCTAGAAATTTCTAATCTTCACGGATTTTTTAAATTCATTCAAGCCCTGTCGAAGGTTTGTATCTTCCCTTTTAATGTGAACCTCCACGATGGAAATCAGGCCACGATCTCCAAATCAGGACCAAAGCATCAGCTTTTGTACAAAATTTACCTGCTTTACATGTTATTTCGGATCATTCTCAATGCTTTCAATCTTTTTATCATTTCTATGAATAAAGAAACTACTAATTTAGACATGTTTCTTCATGTATTGAACAACATTAGCTTAGTCAACAGCTACTTTTACCAGTTATTCCTTTTCCACCGGACACCGGAGGTCGCCATTGCAATTTTTAACTTTCTGTTCAAACGGGGACAAGTTTATTTTAGAAGGAAGAGTAAATCAATTGGTAAGTTCAATTATATGATTAAGTGGTTCTGCGCCATATTGCGGCGGGGAAATTTGAAGGGGAATATTTTGGTGAAATGTAACAAATCTCAAAAGTTTCCCCGATACGCTGGATCTGTTCAAGATTTGTTCAATTTTGTCCAAATTTCTTCAAATTTTTTAATACAATTTGGTAATTTTTGCAATCAGACAAATCCAAGCAACCAGAGGAAGAATCTAAAAACCGTAGGGCCATACCTGGATGGCGGGAATGTCTGGCAAAGTACACAACTCACGCTTTAACCCAAATTAGCTTTGGCATGCAAATTTTGACGGCCATTTTCTGCACCAAAGCCCATCTTTATCACCTGCTTTCCAAAAACTTTAAAAATCCTGTAATATTTGGAATATTCGTAGTGCACGAATGCTTTTTTCAATATTGTACTACGCTTGCCTTTGCCTTCACAAATATTACCCTCCTCCTGTTTTTTGACGCCATCAACAACGATTTGCTTGGTCAAGTCAACCGTCTCCAGTAAGAACTTAACAACGAATTATAGTTTATCTACTAATTAATAAAAATTCTGTAAATAAATGTTTTATTTATTTAATAAATTTAATACTACAAGAAAAATTTAATGTTAATTAAACATCAAATTTTGAATTTAATTTTAAATCAATTTGTTCTCAAAACTACTTTATGATGATCTATTATCTATCTAGTTATTGATGACCAATTATTATCCAATTATCTCCAATTCGACATTTTGTTTCAGTAATGCTAAAACAATTGTTATATTTCCAAAGGGCCAAAACTTCACACTGGAACGTCGCGAACTTGGTGGGCCTGCTTCACAACTGCAAACTGGCACAGCTCCGAGTGAAAATCTTCAACATCGGCTTTTCTCCCGGCGTTTACGAAACCAAATTGTTGTTCTTGCTTACAGCGAATCTTTGCATTTACTACGGAATTCGATTGACTCATGTTAATATAATTCTGGCATTGTATGCCATGAGTGTTGGGGTATATTGCCTAATATTTTTTGCCGCGCTCTTCGAAAAGGCTTTTTTCATACCAGATCACACCAAGGTAATAAAGATGGAGCTGATCAAGCAATGCGTCATGAGCCCAACCACTACTCCGAGTTTTAAGAAGTTTTTTCAGAAGAACGTGAATTCCATATTTTGCGAGGGAATCAATGTCGGAGGGTTTGGACGTATGGAAAGATACTCAACGCCATTGTTTGCGGACTTTGTCCTCCGAAGTGTTGCTTCTCTATTAGTAACGTTCCCGTAAACAGTTGAATCGTAAAATTTAAAATAATAATAATATGTATACACAAAATTTATTGTTGTAGTCTCCTGGATTAATTAATAAAATATAAAATGAAATAAATAACAATAGTGGTAAATAATCTTGATCTATGGAGTTTTATTTACTTGCTAAATCATTTGTACAATTATTTACACGTGTACACTAACAGTTTGGTGGTTTATATTTGCAAAAACCTAAGCCGAGACGAACCCAAACCCGTTGAATTACAATCCTTTTTCCTAAACAAGTTTATAACTAAGACAAGTTAATCATTGAGATTTCAGCCATTTAACTTACTAATTTCATGGGCAACGTCGTTTAAATTCTGGTACGTCAACTTCAAAGCTGTCCAATAGGAAACGCAGACATATGGTAATCCATGCTTTTCCGCCAGTTCCCGAACTCGATGACTGATGGCGCGCTGGCGGAACTGCGGCATCGTCGGGAACAAGTGGTGCTCGATTTGGTAATTCAAGTAGCCCATCCACCAGTCGCACCACCAGGAGGGATTGATGTTAATCGTGTGCAATAACGAGTATTCCAACCAATGTCTGGGGTCTTCAGCCACAGGAGTGTGGGTGTGCGAGAGTGAGAAGTTGAGCAACATTTTCGTAGCCCCGATGACATACGCTCCAATTACGTATGGTAAGGCAACGTGGTAATCGAAGATGTAGATTTTCACTAGAAACAACGCTAGTTCATGGTACTGGCGCTTCTTCCAGGCGTACAGCGGGTGCAAGAACCACATCCAGTTCATAAAGACGAAGAAGGAACCGATTGGTGCGAATAGGATTGCCTGTTAAATTAAATTTACATTAATGTTTAATATTCTTATTTCAAATTTCTTAAATAAATAATTTAATTAAAATTGTAAATGCAACTGTCGTAAACTAAACATTTTATGTAGTGTAACAAAACTATCTACCAATTTTTTCTTACCTGATATCGAATGAAGACATATTTATTGCCAGAATGTTGCACGTCATCAATGACTTTGGTATTGACAGCAAAAAATGGCGTCGTGTTCAAATCTACGTCATGTTTCAGTCTCTGTGGCATCGCATGGTGACGGTTGTGCTGACTTCTCCACCAACTTGCTGACATTCCTACTCCAAGGCCTTGAAGAATAAATTAAATATTTTATAATTGATGATTGCAATAACTGTATTATCAATTTATTATTACAGAAAGTAGCGATTAAATTAGTAAGAAAATAGTAATTAATATTCATAAATGATTTAAAAAACAAAGTTAAAATAAGATTTTAGTTTAGATTTAAAATTCATTTAAAAACACTCACCTAGGACTATCGTTTGTAGCCATTGATCCATTTTTGGACTCCCGGTAAGAGAGTTGTGTCCACCCTCATGCATGAGCCAACCGCATCGACCAAAGAATATTCCCATAGAAATTGTTCCCAAAATGGCAGACGCATTATTACCATTGTGGATTAAATACAAGCCTAAACCTGCTAGGACTATCAGCTCCGTAACTCTGTAGAGTACGTGCCATTTGGAGGGCTTGAAATATCCTTGAGATTCCAACTCTAGGTACAACTTGGTAAAATCTTCTGTCATGTTTTGATATTTTAAAAGAGTTTTTGCGTCTGCAATAAAAAATTTAAATTATTCTTTAGAAACTACAAGTTATCATACAAACATTTAAAATCTACCAAAATTTACTTTGTATTTTTTAAGTACTTCAAATTAAGTTTGCCTGATTTACAAGTTTAAACCAAAGAGGTTTACCTGTGTAATCATTTTCAACTCCCAAATCCGGTCGACTTTTAAAACTTTTCAAAATCGTCTCCACTCGTTTAGCTGATCGGTGATGAAACTGCTGGATAGCAAGTGTTGCATCTTCCTGGTTATTGACATAAAACTCAATGATTTTCCCTCCCGGATGTCGATCAACAAAATTTGTGACATCATAAAACTTCCCGTCGCACCGAATCTCCTTCAGCACTGAATTATTATTCACATTGTCCGTCCTGTGCGTTTTATTTATTTCCGGTTTAATCATCGTCAACTTAAATACAACGGCGGGGTTTGTAAATTAAGAATATCGATGTAAGGGAATTAATAATTTAAAAAACAGTGAAAGTAAGGAACATCTAGAAAAATTGATCTCCCCACAAACTCTGAGTCACTCGAAGACTGCAAAAGTTTTAAAATCCAGCAGTTGGTTTGAGTTGACTGATGTTGCGTGTGTTCAAATTTTAATTCTTATGATATTATTCTTATTTCAATTACGTGAATCATTGCGTCGGTGTTTAAAGATCTCCATGACTTTGAATATTTGATTTCGTGTGCATAATTTTCCGACAGGAACCGGAATTCCCACGCTGGACTTCATTTACAATTCTGTCATGCCACCGCTCACGTGTCCTCCGACCCAAGCATGATCTAGTTGATTAAAAGTTATTTTATGTAATTATAATTGTAAGGAAAAATATATGTTCCCCCTGTTAGTTAATATTGCTACAGTGGAAAAGGAGTAACGCTGGGAAAATAATTATGAATTTTTATTCCGTTGAGAAACATTTGGAAAAAATTGGAATCCCCTCCCTGTAATGTAATTGGCAAAGAACAGTTTTTCTACATTGCAATAATAATTACTTCATACACACACAAGCAGCAGTGATAGGATCAACGTTATTTTATTTTCAACTCGCCTTCCCGCAGCAAGCACAATTGTCATCAATAGTTAAAAGCCTAAATACTCCATAATAATATAGTTTTGCAATAATACTTTGTAATATATAATCTATACAATACATACGCTCTATAATAATATTTAATTTAAAAATAATAATGTCATTTATTCCATTTCAGCCGAGATATCTTTTCTAGTAAAGGGGATTCGTTGACGTGGGTGGTTCTTGATATTCCTTCCGTGTTCACGGAATTCTTGGCGTCGGCTGATTGAACTAATGCTAATGGAAGTGCTTGGTGGCACTCTTTCAGTTGTTCTTGCTGTCGTCGTACTCGTTGATGAAGAAGCTCCAGCTGCATTCGATTCCGAAGAATATTCTTCGGATGGCTCAGGATTTTCTCTGGATGGTGCAGAATTTTCTCTGGATGGTTCAGAATTTTCTCGGGATAACTCAGAATTTCCTCCAAATCCCTCAGAATTTTCAGCAGAATTTTCTTCAATTTGGTCATTACCAGATGGCAATTTACTTCCTTGCAAATTACTGCCGATATCCTTAAGAATAGGAGATGCTGGCAAGGGTCCGGAATATGGTTGATCAGGTAGAACTTCCGGTGGTGAGTGGTTCAAAGATTGAAGTTTAATTTCAGATTCTGTTGCTACTTGGACTGAAGGTAGTGCTAGTCGGGCTAGAAGGGAGATATTTAGTTTGGGGCGATATGTTGTAGGAACGATCATTGAATCTGTTTCACGAGGAGATTTTTTTGTTGATGTAGAACTTCCTTCTGTTGTTGTGGTAGAGGTTTCCGTTGTTGTGGACGAAGTTTCTGCTTTTTTGGTAGAAGTTTCTACAGTTTTGGTAGAGCTCCTTGCTGTACTTACGGGCTCTGGAGTAGGTTCTTGCGATTTGTCTAAGGATGAATTGTCTTCGTCGGAATAATAATCATCATATGCTGGAGATTCAGTTGTTGTTGTAGTGGTGGTAGTGGTCGTGGTAGTAGGAACAGTTGTAGTTTTCTGACGTCTTCGCTTTCCATTCCGAGGATTTCTAGTGGTTTCAGGTGGTAACGTTGTTGTGGTTGTTGTTGGAGCTGGAGTTGTTGTAGTAGTCGTAGTTGTGGTTGTTGAAGTTGTTGTAGGAATTGGAGTTGTTGTGGTAGTAGTTGTCGTCGATGTCGTGGAATTCAAATGGTCATCCACATCAATATAATAATCCTCTTCATGGAGATCTGAAAACCAAACCAAAATAAATTCTGTTTATTTATTTTTAAAAAAACTCATTGTATTCATTTTTTAAATTTCTCTGTTCATAATTTCAATTAAAATTGAAATTATGAACGAGAAATATTTGTGAATTGCTTTTCTCAAATTTACACAACATTGTTTAATATTTAGCGCCCCAAATATTTCACTATCGACTTTTTAAATTTTTAATGTATTTTTATAATTTTACTCAATTTTTTAAAATTGAACAAATTTCTCGCAATATTTAGTTTTGCACAAGCTACTACGTACGCTTTAATGCTGCAGGAATGTCATCATCCTTTTCTTCGGAAGAGTAATCCGGGTACTCATCGATGCCTGGCGCCGCTAGAGGGAGCTTGCTGAATGTATTTATCCTGTGTGGTCTGGTGACGTTAAAACTAGAAGCGCCTTGTGCAATTGTTTCCAGTAAACTTTGACCCGTGACGGGAAATATGGCATTTTTAGGATTGCTTGGTTTCTCATCGCTATCGTCGACATTGTTGTCAATCTTCTTTGTAGCGCTGGTGTCTACGTCTGATTGCGGAGGGTTCGCAAACTCTGAAAATTGTTGCCAAAAATAAAATTTATATTACAAAAAGCACACAATTTAAAGTACATTCATGCAAAATCTCGCCGCCATTTTGAATATTCTACAATAAATAGAGAAAGAAAGGTAGTGAGTGAGATTGTTAGATTGTAGGGGGTGGTGAATTTGAATTTGTGATTTTTTGATATTGACTTTTTATATCAAATGAAAAGGCAAACCGTCAATAAGTTCCACAATTTGCTCCGCCGAAAAAGCTGGCACCGGGGTTGTTGGATTTATTTTGGAAACGGTGGAACTGAAATGCTCTTCTGTTACTGTGGAAGTCATTCTTTCTGTTACAAATGAGGACGGCTCAAAAGTGGAACCTGCAGTAGTGGAAGAAACTGGAGGCTGTTCGGTTGTCATAGTGGTTGGGAACATCGTTTCTGCTACGTCATCCTGGAATGTCGTTGGGATCTCAGTGATGGTGGTGGTTTTGGCGGATGTGGTGCTACCAGCTGCTGGTGCTGTTGGTTCTTCCGTCATGAAAGTTGTTCCGGCCTCCGTCGTTGTGGTCGTCGTTGAAGTAGTCGAGGGCTCAGTGGTTGTCGTAGTTGTTGTTTCAGTTGTTGTAGTAGTTGGGGGTTCCGGCGTAGTTGTAGTTGTGGATTCGGTCGTCGTGCTGGTAGTTGTTGGTTCAGTTGTTGTGGTGGTCGTGGATTCTGTCGTTGTCGTACTTGTGGTCGTAGTTGGCTCAGCTGTTGCAGTTGTAGATTCAGTCGTGGAACTGCTGGGGACGAATGTGGTATCAGTAGCCTCGTAAGGCTCAGGAGTAGTGCTGGAGCCCACTAGATGGCGCACAATCTCTGCTGTAATCCCTGTTGTTGGCTTGTACGTCGTTGCTTGTACAACTTCAGTCGGAATTACTGAGTTTTCGGAAACACTTTTCGCAGAATTGTCGAGACGCTGGTCGACAACGTCGTCGTCAGTTGGAGGTTCTAGGTTCAGTCTTCTATCTGCAATAATTAAATTCAATAATTAATATATAATTTATTTTTAGTCACTATTCAAAGTTAATCCAAAATTAATACAAAAATAAATAGAAAATTTTTCCAAAATTAATTCAAAATTTAGCCACAAATAATACAAAAATAAATCAAAATTGATCCACAGTTAATACAAAAATTAATACAAAAAAATAATAAAAACATTATGCAAACTACCAATAATTGCAAGAATAAATACAAAAACAGTACAATATGCTAGTAAAGACAACAATAAATACAAAAACAATACAAAATGCTACTAAAGATAAAAATAAATACAAAATGCAATTTAAAAACAAAAATAAAAAAATGCAAAATGCAATTAAAGACGAAAATAAAAAAAAGGCAAAATGCAATTAAGGACGACAATAAAAAAGCCAATTAAAGACAAAAATATATATATAATTATTGCACCGAAATGCATACAAATGTAATTAAATCCAGGAAAAACTTAAATAAATAAAAAATGAATAATGCAAATTGTCCATTAACCAAATTACAAATGTCATGCTAACAAATCCGGCTAATTGAATACGGAAAAAATGACCTAAACTACAAACCTGCAATGGCATCATTAGAACTCGCATCATTATTCTCAGCCTCATTGATAGTCACATCACTGGAATGGGATTTAGCTTCCAAATCCAATTCAGTTTCATTGGAAAGAGATTCCTCTTGTAATCCTTGGACCTGTGGATAATAGGAGTTTTTCTTAATTACAAGCAGTTTTGCCAGAAAACAAATAAACACAAACCAATGAATATCCCATCCCAAAACGTGATAATACATATATAAAACTCTTTTGTTCTGAAAAAACTTGAACTAGTTTCAGGTTGCACACTTGCGATTTTTTCAACCGCATTTGAATGTCCTTTTTATTTCCTTAAATGGACTTTCCCAACGCTCAACTCCTGCAAACTACATAACACAAAACATCTGTATTTCCTTACTTCTTTACGGTTGCCTTCAATGGGAACAACAGGAGCTTGTTCTTCTACAGAGTGGGAAGCTTCTTTTGTTATTTCAGCGGATTCAGAGTTTTCCTTGGGACTCAATGTAGTCGCGCTGTAGTCGTCATCGGCTTCACTTTTTTCTTCCTCCTCATTGCTTGGAGGAATGGGTGTCGTCGAAGTCACTAGAACGGTCGTGGAGCTGGAGAGTGACAGATCATTCGCAGGTTCTTTGTTCCCTGGCAGCTCTGGTGAGGAAAAATTGTATGCATATGCAACACTTTTCGGAGCTCCTAAATTCACACTGACTTGAACGGACGACGCTGTTCCTTCGTCCCCTTCACGCTTAATTTCATAGCTAAACCCGCCCAAGGGACCTGAAGGTTTGTAGTTTAATGGCGTGTAGTGGACCTGGAATGTGGGCTGGGACGGCGAAATTGCAGCTGGAATTTTTTAATTTTTATAGCATTGAATTTTGCTAAATTTTAATTAATTTAAATTAATTTAGCTTCTTTTCCATCAAAAAAATGTTTTAAACAAGTATTACAAATTTTGCATCGGATTAAATATTTTGCATCGGCAAAAAATGTTTTGCATCGGATTAAATATTTTGCATCGGAAAAACAATTTGCATCGATTTCCATAAAAATAAACAAATTTTCAAATGTCAACAAGTTTATCGTTGAAAGACAAAATTTGCATCGGTAAAATAATTTTAACATCGAAATAAGGAATTTTGCACCGGCGTAACTATTTCGCATCGGAATAAAAGTTTTTCCGGCGTGATGCCAATATTTTTAGTCTAATAAATTTCTTTGCATTGTTAAGACAATTTTTAAATCCGGGTAAAAAACATTTTCGCATCTTTTTTCATGCATTTCAGGATTAAAAGCGCTTTTAAAAATACAAATAAAATAGAACGTTACTCACTCATCGCAATTGGCAAGACATTTACAGGCTCGGCACTAGCAGTATAATCCTTGGATTCAGTACTTTTCGATCCGGTGGCATCGGCGGCCAAATGATAAGCGAAATAAGTATTTGGAGTGTGAGTAGCTACCGGAGCTAATCTATTATATTGAGCAAAGGAATTTTGGCGGAATTGAGGAAAGACTGAAGTGAAGTAATTACTATTGACTTGGGGTTGGACGGGTTGAGCAGGTTGGTATGTATAGGCAGGAATGGCTGGTATACTGTAGGATGGCAGGATTTGCCCAGGATTATAATCCTTAGTGACTACTTCCTGGTTGTCTTGGATCCCGTGCGAAAATGACACGGGATGGTCCAGGTCCCCTGGATTCTTCTGATAGAAATAAAAAAAACTACCCCCGTAGCCACTGGAAATTTGCAGGAGAACGAGGCAAAATAGGGCGGGCGAATAATTGTGGGGAATCTGCAAGGAAAATTCCAGACGTTTTTGATTTGACTTTTTTCAGATTATAATTTAAAATAATTATTTAAAGAAATATTCATGTAAAAACTTTAAAACCTGAGTATTTTAAAAATATTTATTTATTCACAATTTATTAAAATATTTAATTTCTATTTTATTTTACTATTTCTTATTTTGCCTTGCTGGCTTAAATATTTTTATTTTCTTACGATCTTCAAACAAATTGTTTTAAATACTAAAAATTTTTTTAAATTTATAAAAACTTATAAAATTCAGAAAGTAGAGATAAGTAATTCAATTTATTATCATTCTTAACCCGGAAATAAAATAAGTTTAAAATAATAGAAATTATTTTATAATATTAAAATTTCAAATTCTATATGCAATTTCTCCTTTGGGCCTAATTAAATTTAAGCGGAAATTAATGAGTTTGATGTGATCAAACGAAATTATTGCAATTTTATTCGTAAAAAATAGCAAGATCAAAGAAATGATAAACATGATGATTGGATGATAAATCATGATAATTGTTTGGTAAATTAGATTAAGGAAAAAATAGAAAAAAATTCAATCTCACCATTTTAGTTGACAAAAGGCGATGCTAATCGAGAATTTTGAATTAATGTGTAGCATGAACGAGCACGGTTCAAAACTGTTTTCCTCTCCACTAAATAATTTGAATATATTTCACGTCCATCAACTCCTCAGCAGCACAAATTTCCTCTGTCTTCCTTCCCAAGCGGCCGGATCAACAACAATAATTAAAAAACGGACAGATGTGAAGCAAGAAAAGGAAGTTGTTGTAGAAGCCGTGTAAACAAATAATAATGTTGACAAAATAGAAACTTCCGATCGATAGATTAACTAAAACCAGCCGAGCACGTACATTGAACGTTGTAAAGTAAAGTGGAACTTGGCACTAACAACTCAATAGAGAACTCACAAGCAACACACAGCAGTCATTGAACAGGAATCCCATATACGAAAAATACAAGAGCAGTAAGGCTCATACACACTCACACCACTCTGTTGGGATTGGGACTGCAATGGAAATGAGTGAAAATCTTTCAAGGGGAAACTTGCAACTATCCAACAATTTTTCCGTATCTTGAACTTGCTACTAATCTTTATATTCACTTTTAACTTGAATTCTCTGCTGTATGCATTCCCTTTTAAGGAGGAATAAATACCAGTATTTTGTTTATTTATTTGTTCCAAAAAACAAGATTGACTCGTAAGTTTTGAAGCCTTTAAAATAGCTTGTCAATTAATTAACCTCTTTTTGTCGATAGAGGAGAATGCAAATTCTGATCAGCTTCACTTTTCTTTGACGTTTTTCTTATTGACGTTTAGTTATTTGTAAAGAAAAACATGATAAAAAAACACGTAGAAATAAATATCGACGTGTGACTAAAAAAAATCTACCTACAAAATACAAATAAAATTATCTACCTACAAAATACAAATGAAATCATCTACCTACAAAATACACAAAAACTAAATATGAGTAAAACAATCTACACACAAAATACTTAGAAATAATATCTTCAATTTTTTTATAAAAAGTAAATGCAAATAAAACACTAAATAAAAATAGAAAAAACAAGACAAGATACTAAAAGTTTATTCTTTTATCCGGATCTCCAATTAATAGAGTGCCCAGCCCATGAGCAATTTATTGCCCAATAATTTACTTTTTCCCACCCTGAACAACTGTGGTGTCTGGGTTGTTTTCCGGAGTGTAAGATCCACAAATATTGTAAATTGCAAAAAGCCTTCGACGCCTGTCAGACTTGAAGTTCTCAATGCTAAGAATAGCCACGAGTACTTTTGAGCCCTAAAGAATATCCGCAATTAAATGTCTAAATGGGAGCAATTAGGATATTACGAATGGACGTAATTAGCGATTACTTCAATTTTTTTAGGATCAATAAAGAGTAAATAAAGTGTAGATACTCAGTAAGATACTCAGAATAATCCCATTAAATCAGATGGACAAGAATTTAATCACAATAAATCAAAGCTGTTCAGGCACTAAGAATAGTCGCAATCAAGCCTTCAAATCTTGAAATCTTTGCTGCTGTAAATCCTTGCACACGAATCACTTTTTTGACTTTTCACAGGCGTCAGCAATAAGCGTAATGTAGGAGAAGAAAAAGAAGGAGATCATTTTTGAGAAGTAGTTGCTCTGTATCATTGCGTCCGTGAAGCATTAAAATACAGGGGAGACCAGCAGTAGCTTTAATACCTTTTCGTTTTCGTTATGGCGGAGATGGAGAGAATGAGAAGATAATGGAGAGAATATAAAATAATATGTAATTCTTCAATAAAATATTATTGACAGTTTTGTACCTTTTGGGATTTTGCAGGTAGTTGCCCATGCTGTCATTAATAAATAAGTACCTACAACCCTTCTCATTTAATTATGTTACAAACATTGTCTGTTCGTAGTTGTTCATTATCCACGGCATTTAGAGCATTTATGCTCATAACGCCACGGTTTTTATGTATTGATGTTCGTAATGTGATGGAGCTTTTACATGCACGTTTAATAAACATAGTGTCATGTTATGTATCACTTGATTTGTTAGGTTATATTATATACAGTTTCTAATCGTAACTACACCATCCTTCATAAATGTAACACATTGCATGCTCTTATCTCCCAGCGTATTGTTATATTTCCATCACACAAACACCATGACACATGGGTATCAATATTGTAGAATGCATATATAGCTGATGTATATCATGTGTGCCTATGTAATTCCTGACCTTGCTCTTTCAGTGTAATCATTCTAATAAATAAGATGATAGATATCTATACAGAAGTATGTAATATGAAAATCATGTCCACACTACTGACTACTGACACACTGCTAAAGAACCAGGAGACAGGTTGGATCTCATGGACTTCAATGCAAAAGGTACACGTAGATTGACACGCCAGAGCTGTTCGGGTCTCTCTATATTCATTACGTCCTGAATGCACTCAAGAGGAGAGAGAGCACCTTTTTATGAATAAGTGCCTGTTCAAGTTTTATACATGCTGGGCTACAGGTTAGGGGTTAAGCAAAGAAAACGCTGAATATGAAATAAATAAAGGACAATAATACAAAATTTATTACAAAATTTAATAATACAATTATTAAAATTAATACTACAATTATTAAAATTAATACTACAATTATTAAAACTATAATTTATTACAAAAGTTAATACAAAACTTAATAAAATTAATACTACAAGTATTAAAACTATAATTTATTACAAAAGTTAATACAAAACTTAATAACACAATTAATAAAATAATACAATTATTACAAAAATTAATACAAAACTTAATAACACAATCAATAAAATAATACTACAATTATTACAAAAATTAATACAAAATTAACAATTGATACAAAAAATACAAAATTTATTCAGAAATTAATGCAAAAGTAAACGCAGAAATAAATACAGAAATAAATTCAAAAGTAAATACAGAAATAAATTCAAAAGTAAATACAGAAATAAAAACGAAAATAAATGCAGAAATAAATACAAAAATAAATGCAGAAATAAATACAAAAATAAATGCAGAAATAAATACAAAAATAAATACAAAAATAAATGCAGAAATAAATACAAAAATAAATGCAGAAATAAATACAAAAATAAATGCAAAAATTAATACAAAAATAAATGCAAAAATTAATACAAAAATAAATGCAGAAATTAATACAAAACGAATAAAGGTTTCATGTAATTAGTCGTCCGTTATTAAAAACGGCCCCTTCAACGGTACTCCTGACTCCTGTAAGCTTGTTACAATAAAAGGGACATATTAATCAAGTAATATCAGCTGCAAAGACCTGTTCACCTTCCTTTTCTTAAATACGTTTGTAATAAATGCAGATTCACTCAGATACAATTCACTTGTAAATACATGCCGTTGTGTGCTCAGTGCAAGTCTGCAGTCTGCATGTCCACACAAAACACCTATAATCTGTTTTCCTTATGGCTTTACCTCATGTTCACGCATATATCCACATATATGTTAACCTACAAACAGTGCAAAACAAACCTTGTTTCTTTACTAAATTACATAAGGGTTAAACTTTTCTTTTCATTCGGGTACTTGCTGCACTGGGGTTTTACATACATATGGTTTTACACCTATGCATGTTTCTACATGTCAACACATGGGCAAAATCCAAGAATTATATATAGAGCATTATAAACACTGAATATATTAGAGTGCATTAACAATAAGACGCTGACTGTGCTGATCATGTTAGTCACCCTGCAGGATTTGATATCGACTCGAAATTTACGAGCAATGAATTTGCTATTTAGTCAACCTTAAGCACAACTGATTCTTAATTTTTACCTCCTTTGTTGCCAATTAATAATTTACACACTACCGCCAGAATTTATGTACGCGCTTAATTGTTACCTTTACATATGTTGTGTATTGGAGTGTAGTGATAATTAGCTACAGATACAGAGATATGCAATGCGAGTACATATTGTACTACTGTAGAAGTCAACACACAACAGTATTTCTAACAATCAGCATCAAAATCACCTGTAATACAAACGACTACAAACAATTACAACAAGTATTGCCAACGCATTTAAAATAATGCGTAAAAGTCTCCTTTGTTATAAAACCATTTAGTAGAAGAATATGGAATAATAAAATAAATAATAAAATGAAATTAATAACTAAACATTCGCCCACAAATTTCCTTAATTCGTTCTGTACTCTTAATTATTTTCATGGGCAATCAGCGATCAGTCCTGCAAATAAGTAACGTATTACTTCATAACTAGGCCACAATTACAAGTTTGTTATTCTCATAACAACGTCATTATAATAAAATGGAGCTTAAGGCTACTGCGAACAACATCATTGGCAGTTTAGATAATTTTAATATGCCATTTGAATCGGTTGTAATTAATTTGAGCTAAATGTTGTACATAAATGTTTATGCGTTACGTCCATTCGTATGGAACTGAATTTTAAAACATTTATACAGTTATGTACATAAAGACATAATATAAAGGTATTATATTTCGTATGTTCAAAAGTTATACATATCGTTTAAACAGGCAAATGTAACTATCTCCACAGT
Organism: Lipothrix lubbocki; assembly: GCA_034696945.1. Classification (NCBI taxonomy): domain Eukaryota; kingdom Metazoa; phylum Arthropoda; class Collembola; order Symphypleona; family Sminthuridae; genus Lipothrix; species Lipothrix lubbocki. The sequence goes on along the minus strand of JAQGAK010000848.1, from coordinate 15,230 downwards.
TGCTAAAATGCAATTAGAATGACTGCAGCTCCCGAATATTGTTTTTAAAGATTGGAATGCAAAAGTGACTATCTCGTTTATTTACATTGCAATCGCACATAAGCGGCAGAAACTGCTGGAATATTTTCCCTTTTTCTACAACATGCAATAAGACTTAGCAGTAGTTTCCATAGCAAGAGCGGATTTTGCTTGCCATATAGGCGCTATACTAAACAATGTAAACAATTGGCATTGCTTTTAAACGAGATAGTCAGTTTTGCATTTTGAATATTTGTGAAATATCTTGCAGTATGGTAGTAACTCTTATTGCTTTTTAGCAACTGTGGAGATAGTTATATTTGCCTTTTCAACGACGCTATGATATTAATTTGAATGTGGTAATTTTAACTGCATGTATTTTCAAGTTTTTGTTCCTGATTATTTATTAATCTATTATATCTAAATTTATTTAGTTACATGAGCAGTCTCGTTATAATGTCCATTGAGCATAACATATGTGTTTCCCTTTCAGTGACCATTGACCATGCCGGAGAGCACTCGCTCCCTTGGATGATCGATGGATTGAGACCCTTTTATTATCATGATGAATACACAGTTCAGCCCTTTTAATTTCCTTGCACAATTTCTATTTCTTCTTTTCTGTGCTTTACATATATTATGACGTTAAGTTATGGTAAACCTTTGTATAAAAATTCTACAAACCCTAATCTGATGTGCTTAAACGTCACCAGGATTTTGAATGAGTTTTATATGTAATATTGTGATTTACCTTTGTAATACACTGTACGGTTAGTTACTGTTACAAATTGTATTTTCAATCCAAACTGTCCACACCCAGCGCCTTTATCATTGAAATTCTGATGACAATCCTGATTTTTTAAGGACTCCTTTAAATGCAATAATATTCTAGACTTACTCGTTTAAATTCCCTTTCTTCTGGTTGTTATTATTATTATGCTAATGCCGTCCCAGTGTACATAGTACACAAGTTTGTTTATTCACAAGTGAAAGAAAACTTTCAAGCATTTCTCTTGTTGTTGAGGATGATTTGCTCTGCTGTGACTGTGGCGTTGCAAACTTTTATTAATAATGCCAAGTTAAATTAAGGTTATCATTGATTTCATGATTTTAAATTCCCAATGTGCACTTACTTATGTGTAACTGATTAGTATTTGTGAATTATACATTTAGTTCAACAGCATGTTAGATAATTAAACTCAAATTAACTGAGTGAGACGACCAGATTAAATCAGCTGAACAAACGAAAACACCATGGGATTTTGAAATTCGAAAGGTGTGCTGAAGGTTAAATTAAGGTTCATTTGGTAAAGTAAATTACATTTAATTTTTATTGAAATAATTGTAAATAATTAAATGAAAAAAAACAACTTTAATTCGTATACAAATTAATTCAACTTTTTAATAAACGCCTAATTTAGTAGGTTAGTTTTTCTTATAATTTTTTTATTTGCTTTAATTTGTTTAAAGTGGTTAATGTTTTAAAAATTCCTTTAATTTGTTTAAGTTTGGTTAATTTTTTAAGAATTTCTTTATATTGGTTAAATTTTATTAATTTTTTGTAAATTTCTTAATTTTTTTAAAAATTATTTCAATTTGTTTAAATTTGGTCAATTTTTGTCAATTCCTTTAATTTTTTGAACCGGTACGTATTTTGTAATTCCCTAATTTAATAAAAATAAGTTGTATTTATACCGCTGAACTTTTTAAACGTTTAAGTTTGCTGCAGAATTATTCAAGAATATGATTCATTATAGAAAAACGAAAATAAATATTCAGAGCACAAGCAAAATTAATTCTTAATATATTCTAGTGCCAGGTTTTGCAATACCAAGTTCATAATAATTCTTCATCAAAAATTAAATCTTCTAACCAGGACGAGTCAAGTTCATTAATGGGAATTATTTAGACAAAAAAATGAAAAATTAGTTCTAGTTTTCCTGCAATTTACTGCAATTAGATAATTGGGAGTATCTTCACTGTAGATCAATTTTTTAAAATGCGTGATTGCATATAGCAACAATATAGATAATATTATTGCCACTTTTTTACTTCATGAATGCGCTTTGGGTTGATTCGGGTGAGAACAGCAGCAGATCATCGAAGTAGATACCTGTAATCATAATAATTTTACTATAGTTTTATATTTTGTAGAGCGAATGGTAATTAGGCAAATTTGGAGATGCTGCAATGATTATTAAATAGCTGTAAATACCTGTATACTCAATTAGGAGTATCCCTTATTATTATGTGCATTTCGTCTGCCTGCTTTCATAAATACGAGTATAATAAATAAAAAAATCCAGCAAGTTTGCTAATAACTACAAAATAAATTGAGAGGAGGGAGAGTAATATTATTGCTGCAGGTGAAAATTGCATATACTTATAGATTACACACTCTGTGTATAATGCATAATACAACATGTAAGATAACAAATTGTAAGAAGACACTGAAAAAAACATTGATAGCTTCATATCTTTATAGCTGTTGCTACAAATTTTAGAGATTCATAACTCCGCAAGATTTAATATTTACCACTTATGGCTTTGTAACATCGAACGGTGTAGGATGAAATACTTCACACTTAAAATGTTGATGGCATGTAAATTGTGAAGTCATACGTCAAATAATAAAATATAACCCAAACATATGGTTAAGTGTATTAGTATCACATATGTAAATTCCATATGAAGCACTTTAATACAAAAATATAATATATATATAAAGCAATGCAGAAGTTAAAGCATCTTAATGTTACATATCGTCAGACAAACTACAAAAGGAGCTTATATGATTTTGGGCCAGTATTAAAAGGGGACATGTTGCGTTTTGAAATTTTCCAGTACAAAAAGGAGCTTATATTTTTCCCATGCTCCGGAGCCACCAGCTCCGTAAGCGCAATTATTTAATATAAGCCCCTTTTGGAATTAGTGAATTTTATATAAGCTCCTTTTCGTATTGTGTCAAAATCATATAAGCTTTTTTTGTAGTTAGTCCGACGATTTGTTGCCATTTAAAATAACCAGGTGGCATTAAAAATTAAAAAGTTTCTAATGTCATCAGTGGTTTCTATTCTGCTGACCCTGACATAATGAATGGCGCCAAAGGGAAATATTTCTAACATTTTATTTTCCCCTTAAAATTATTATTCACGATGATAATGAGAACATGGGTGAGGAATTGGCGGATCTTCTATATGTCGTACTAATTACCATTTAAGAAAATAATGATAAAAATAGTAATGGCAGTTATGTCCACTAAACAACTATTGTATATCGTCGGTTAAACATGCAAAGGTGTTAAAATTTTCGTAACGTTATCTAAATAATTGGAATCGTGAATTTCAACAATTAAAATCAAATTACTTAAATTGTTCAGTAACATTTTTACCATTCGGCGTTGGACGCAGAAGTGGATGCGCTCCAAACAAATCTTCCAAGGCCACATCTAACGGTGACGATTGTTCAACCACTTCCGCAATCACTTCAACGTTCTCGGCTGGAGGTAACACTTGGCCTTGAGCTACCGCAATCACCTCAACGTTCTGGGCTGGAGGTACCACTTGGCCTTGAGCTTCCTCTTGCTGCTGTTCGCCTTGAGGAACCACTGGATTCTCTTCTAAAACCACAGGATCCTCTTGTGGAATGACTGGATCTTGATCGGCTGGCTCTATTGGTTCCTGATCAATCTTCGGGAAAGACATTGCGAGAGCAGTGGCTAAAGGCAGCCACCGCACTAATTTCGGCACTGGTGCCCACTGAGCTGCTGCTGACTGAGATAACCCAGCACTCCTTCCTTCCACTGGCCTCGAATCCGATATTGATCTTCTCATCGATGGTCTTCCCGGACCAAACGTGATGCCGTGATGAGTTTGAGAATCTCTATAATATTCCCATTTGACTGCAACTGTCCTTCTAGGGCGAAATCCCAGCCTAGGTGGAGGAAGAGCCTCTCCATCAAACAGCATGTATTCATCGTCATCCCAACGCGGGCAATCCTCGGCCAAATGCCAATCTTTCATTTTGAAGTCGACGTTACACCGGTAGCATCCCTTGTGCTCATTATGACGATGATCCCGGGCCTTGCAATAATTATAAGACACTTGATTTCCACTAATAAACGCGCAGATTGGCATAAAGTCGATTAATGGAACTCTTGGCGGTACCCAAGGACGCGTAACTTCGTCTGCGAAATTCGGATATTCAAATGCTGGTGGATAACTCAATCCCCGAATCTGAAGATGGTACCAAATAAGAGTAACCGTCACTTCCACAACCGCGCGAATCCCCTCAAATCGAATCAATCTCACGGTTCCACGTCTCTGTGGCATATCCAGTCGGATTCTGCACATGTTTGGCGTGTTCATGGAGACAAGCCACGGCGTTGCATTTTGTCCCATGGGTTCCATGAGGCAATCAGCTTGTTCGGCTGTGACGACCATTCCGTGATGGAATCTGCTAAACTTGGGTACACCCAAAGTCATCGTGTCTGGACTTGTCTCGCGGTACAAGGTCTCAGTGAGCTTTCGACGAAGACGCTCTTCGTAAGTCTCCATAGTCACTTCTTCGTCCGAATCGCGCTCTTTATCATCAGGCGGAGTTGTCTCAACTTCTCGGCAACTTGGCTCTGGATATCTGAGGAAAGTAAATAAATGGGGAAAATAAATAATAAAAAAATCACTCCAACTATTGCCGTGATCGTCCCATACATCCAATGAATCCCCCCCACCCCCGAGAATCGAATTCGATTTCTTTTCTTCTTTTGACAATTTTAACAATACGCACAAGCCATCATCTTTTTTACACAATTTAATAATGTCTAAGTAATAATCAATAAATAATAGATTATATTAAAAATAAATAAAACATACTGTTTCTTCGGCATTTTTGCAAATTATTCATTAAGTTTTTCAAATTTCACAATAATTACACAGGGCCTAGAACAAAATAACTTTCCCAAATCACTTGTTTAGAATGTAACAACAATCTAGAAAAATTTACTTCTCGAAGTCGGCTATCCTTTTCGAAAGCTGTCAGCATACTGTGATAACTCCGCCAAGCTATCGTTGTGTGTATTAAATAACAGTGTGCGGCTTTGTGCGGCAATTTTAAAACTCTTCATAACCTATTCATAACTCATATACAAACTTCCATACCTGCCACCAATACACGAATCTTCCTCCGTCGTCTTCGGCTGATCCACGAAGCCCATCACGGTGTATGTGCATACATATGGTCTTCTTTGAATTCCGGCAGGAAATTCATAATCCCGATGCACTTCATCCCGCTGGTGCCCCCGCTGTGTGGATCGCCTATTACACTGGACCTCTTCATTTAAAGGTGGGTCATATTAATTGTTTTCATTTTCTTCCCTTGGCCCACTAATTCCCTAATTCCCATTTCCGGACCAATTAATCATAACTTTTCTCCCGAGGCGCAAGACTGGTACCATTAAATTATAATTAAGTATTATGATGTTTTCTGAAATTTACAATTTTTACGGGTCCTATAAAACTACAATCATTACTTCTCAAAAATCCTTGCCCTATAAATGAAGTGACTTGTCGAAGTCTGCCCGGTTCAAAAACAAACAATTCCTGCCCTTGTCAACTAAATTTGCATATTCCATGCTACAATCAATATTATTTTGTTTTATTTCAAAATCATGAAGAAATCACCCAGCCTAACCTTTACCTATTGGAGTAACTTTTCGCCGAGTTTGATCTACCAGATTGAACCCGATGTTCTCCCCGAGACCGTGACCAAACTGTGAGGACTCCATTGAATCACTGCCGAGCCTCGTCATTCCGCGAACCACCGATTTGCAGAATAGTTATGAAGGTAAATAATATTTCAATTGTCGTAAAAATATTTAATAATTAAAAAAAAACTATTTAATATGCACTATGCTAAAAAATCTCGATAACTCCAACTATTTCATTTTCTTCTTCTTTAACTCCAGTTAGTTTCAATGATTCTTACTCTTTTAATGCTTTTAAACAACCAGACAAAATATTTCAAACAAAACTATACAATAATATTACTTTTTTTAATTCTAAAAATTATCACTCATTGAGCTATTTCAATTCCATATATTTTTCAAAGTTCAATTCAATTATTAATCCAAAACAATTTACACACATTAGTCTCAAACTCATTACCTAATTAATTCTCATTTTGTTCTTTAGTTACAGGCATCTCGGTGGCTGTGACGTCTTGCTGTTCACCACCATTAGTATTCAATTCTTCATTCACAGTCTTTGTCTTCTTGGCCATTGGCCGTTTCTGGCTTTTCATCATCCGGCTCTTCATCATCAGGTTTGGCCTTTTCCACTTTGACGCCGACCTTTTTCTTCACAACGACAGCCTTAGCTTTGGTAATTTCGTAGTCTGAGTCCTGGACGCCCAAATTCGCCATCATTGCCTGAATTAGTTTTATTTCTCGTTTTTTAGCCGTGATTTCCCCTGATACACAAAGTGGATGGCCGTTCCCAACTCTTGAGAAGACAACTGCGTCTGGACCGTGCTTTCAGCTTAATAATTACAATCGTGAAGTTGCTGGCCATGGAATGGCACGGGAAACTCCCTCTTCAAAGACTCAGCAGCTTGACGTCCGGTTGTATATCAACAAAGACTTTCTGAACATCCATTTGCCGTGTAGTGAACTTGTAAATCTACTCTGTCTGGGCCTGCTTTCTTGGCCGCGACTTGTCGCGCGTGAATCGGCGTTATTTTTTTTCCGTGACGTCTGTTGGCATTTAAATCCAATTTTCAACAGCACCAGGCTCAGAACCAGCTCAAAGGCTCGCTCTTACGTGATTCGGATAAACTGCTTGTCCAACAAGGTACAAACATCCACGGCATCTTCGACTTTCAAGTTGAAAAAGTCTGACTTGTTTCTCTCTCCAGAAACTACAGGTTTATTCTTCATCCTCGGATATTTCGGACAGACGATCGCCAAGATACCTTCCCTGATTTGAACTTCTTGTCTAAAACTGCAGGTCTACCCATGGATCTTCTTCATCCCAAATCTTCGTGCCGAGCCAAGTCATAGTGAACTCATTGTCAATCTTGGTCTCAATCTGTTGCCGCGAGGATAGCACTGCAGGAGCAAGATTGAGAAAACTAATGGTGAGTATACTTAGTATCATTTATTTACTTTCCTTATACATTTCATAATTATAATCTCCAATAAATGTGTCTCTTGTCCATTTGACAAGGCCGCGAGAGAACCTTTTGTTTTTTATAAACTATAAAGTATCCTTAAATCTAATAAACTGTGTCTACAATCATGAACACAAGGCTGTGAGACAACTTTTTTTACTTTATTAATTACTAAATAATTTAATTTATTAAAAATAAATAAATAAAAGAACTTATTTACTAAGGAAACTATATTTACTAAATCCGATCTATATAAGACCAATAAAATTCAAACTAAAATCAATTCTTTAAAATCACAAATTAAGAAAAGAGACTCCCTGCTATTTTTTTGATTTTAAAATTTCAGGAACAAGCACTCATCACAGCAATCGGCCGTGACCTAGCAAATTCTCCCTACTATATTTTTTTGTTTTAAAAATTTTCAAAAATTAAAAAGAAACGATTAAAATTTAGATAGTAGAAAAATTAAACTATATTAGAACCTTAACCTAGAAAAATGGTTCGATTTAAAATAATATGTCTACCAGGTATAACCCCGGTCAGGATTACTCTTTGAAATGTGATAAGTAGATGGATCAAATCTTTCAGGCGGACGGGAAGCACGACCACTTTTGGCCAAATTTGGAGGACGAAAATACAAGTTTGGAAACAATTGGCGCTTTCAAGACGACTACCTTACAAATCGTGACGTGCTAATGTTCTCATCGGGCTTGCACGACATACACAAACTAGTTCCAAAAACAATGACGCTATTAATGAGTTCTGGATTGTACCATTTCTGGTTTCAGTGGGATTTAATCAGAACAACAGACCCTCCAGTAATTGAGGACTGTGTTTTCTTGACTTTTTCTCCAGTTTCCTTTAATTTTGTTGTTGTGGGTCTAATTTTAAATGGATTTTGATTTGTGCAGGCATTCAATTCATGATTTTGATTGGAGAAATTTTATGGAAGATGCGAAATTAAGGAGCACTTTCTACGGAAGTGACAATTTGCTAATAATTTTTTAATACTGTCAGTTTATTAAATATTTATGTCGCGTACTCTAACTTGCATCAGTTTAATATTCATACATTTATCGGACCAAATACATAACGTCACCAAGTGTAAGAGTTTCAAAGTCACAAAGTATTACCTATTACATTGTTATTGTTATTCTGTATTGATATCGTTGTTAACTGTTAGCTGTGTTAGCAACATGCTTTGCTGCCAACTTGTTCCCGCAGCTTTTTAGCTAAAAAATAGTTAACAATTAAATGAATTGTTAATGTGCATAGATTAGAGACACGTATAAATAATGAAAACTTTTATTGAAATTTATGCAAAGTCATCATCAAAGTGGTAAATTTGCACTTTTCATCTTCAGTAATCATGTTTGGTAAGTGGATACTTGGTTATTTATCTACACAATTCTTTGTTGCTTAGCTTTCGTGCACAGTTTTTTTATGTTTTCAAGGTTTTACTGTGATGAAACGTTATAAAGATTGAAAAGTGCAGAGTGACGATTCGTGAAATATGCCCCAGCTCGTCAAACATATACCCTTACTATGGTTCATGTTTTGAACAGAAACTCACCACTTCACCCATGGTAAGTACCAAGAACATTTAATTTTTTTTAAATGTTTAATGTAAAATTAATGTTAATTTTGTGTAAAATATTAGAGATACTGCGTATATAAATAATATATAGACTATATTATTTTTAGCATTTTCTACCATAATTTCTGATCACCAGGTTTAAAAGCTTCCTTGGGAAGGAACGTCGTTACGCCATTACACATTTGCCTGACTTATTTTCTAATCGTTTCGACTTTTAGGCCAGGCTTGACCTCTAAGTTATATGCAAAGATAAATAAATAATAATGATAGAAAATTCAAGGAACCTAATGCCTACAACATGACTAATCCCCAAATTTCAAAAATAATAACTCATAATGGTGATGTCAACTAGGTCCACCAAACAAATATAGCTTCTACTGTAAATATGTGGAATGTTCCTGCAAATAAAATAATTGCTGATTCACGCATTGTCAATACATTTAACTTTACCTTTACAATCATCGGGATGCTTTCTCAGTATAATTTATGTACCTTATTGTTATTTTTAAATACTTGTATGATTCCATATTGATACCCAATGTTATCAAATGTTATTTGTTTATTTGTAATGTAAATAGATTTCATAGGACGGGTAGACAATAGTCCAAAGACTGTGCATCTGGTGTAATGATTTCGTCTGGAAAGAATTCTTCACCTTGAATAATTGTCATTTTATCAATTCGTTAAGAATTATATAAACGTGTTAAAACTGAAGCATGGCTATTCTAATCTCTTTTGCCCTTCTTAGTTTTTTCTTAATATCATTTTCTAAATCACAAATCGACGTGGAACCACTGTACTCAGCCTGCATCTCTTGCGTTATTCATATTTTTACATTCCAAAATTTAGAACATTCGCTACATTTACATGTTATCCCTGTAATTTTAATCGATAAAAATATTTCAAATTTAAATAGCCGGAGTCGTGAATTTCAACAATTAAAAACACGTAATTTAAATTGTTCAGTGAAATTTCTCCTATTGGATTCAAGCAACGATACAGAGACCATTTTAGAGACTTTTGCTCAGCATAGTATAATTTTGTATGGCGCTAATAATGAAATTCCTTCAATCTGGAAAATATATCCAGAAACAATTATTTTTATATTCGCAAAACATGCAGTTAGTAGGGTTTTTGAATTAGCTGGAAATTATATTCGTGCTGTATATCGACGTATGCCCAAAATGCTTGCTTTTTTGGTAAATTCCTCGGATGCTTCTAACCATTCCACGTACTTTATTTGCTGGTATTGTTTACCAAACGATAGAATTCCAGTCTATATGGCATCACCGCAAAGATCTGTCCCGAGCTGGACGGCGTACAATTTGAATTGCACTTGTGGATTACGGGAATGTTACTCGAAAATTACACATCTCTATACAATTCTTCTTCAGAACGGCAAACTGGTAAGATGGCACGTGATTCATTCCGTCCCAAGGTTCCGAAAAGTCAGGGATTATCTAAAAACTCGGTACGCGTCAATCCGGAGTTTTAGTTATATTTTCCAAAAAGTGCTGAATAATTCTGACATATCAAAAAATAACATTCATAATGCATTTGGTCCAAAGGCGACGGATAAGAAAATCGGACAGTCGGACAACAACTATGATATCATTTTGACTGGGCGGACGGGGCGGTTTAAATTTTTTACATCGGATGGTATCATCACAAATACGGAGAATGCTATGGTATTTTTGACCCCATTTTCATTATTCGTATGGATTACTTTAGGTTTGAGTTTATTTCTAACCGCTGCCGTATTGTCCGTTCCTGAATTTAAAAAACTTCCCGCCAATCTCAGGTTTCTCTTTATGACGGCAATCGAGCAAAATGCATCATTAGCATCAAATGTTAATAGGAAACTAGTGCTGTATTTCTGGTTTCTCCTCCTTTTGGTACTCGTAGAATATTATCGTAGCTTTCTTAAAGCTGACTACGCCGTTGAAACTACGCCAAGGACAAAATGGAAATATTTAAAAGAAATTGGCAATTTTAGAATATTTCTGCTTGCATGGGAGGAATTCCCTTGTTCAAAGAAACTCAAATTTGCCCTAGAAAGTTCAAATTATCAAGGTCTGATTAATTGCGAGACTTTAATGATTTCCAAACAGACGTGTCGCTTTTATTGGTTGACTCGGGAAGTCCTCTTAGAGCGGCGTGAGAAGTTTGAGAAAATACTATTTCGATTGGAACAAATATTTGTTTTATGCCCAACGCAATTAGACCAACTTCTCAGGCTAAAAAACAAACGGTTTGCAATTGTTGTGAGTGAGGCTGGATTTTTGCAAGCTAAAAAGCATATTGACAGCAAAATTGCAGGACGAAAATACAAGTTGGGAAATAATTGGAACTTCCAAGACGACTACCTTACGAAACGTGAAGTGCTGATGTTCTCATCGGGCTTGCACGCGATACACAAACTAGTCGTTCCAAAAACAATGTCGCTGTTATTGAGTTCGGGTCTGTATCATTTTTGGTTACGCTGGGATGTAATCAGAACAACAGGCCCTGCGGTAACTGAGGACAGTGATTTCTTGAGTTTTAAACCAATGTCCTTTAATTTTATGGTTGTACGGCTAATTTTTAAATGGATTTTGATTTGTGCGGGTATTCAACTTATTATTTTGTTCGGAGAGATTTTATGGAAGAAACGAAATTAGTAAGGATCGAGTTCTTTCTACGGGAGTCACAATAGTTTTACATGAATTTGTAAGATTATATTATTTTAATGATGTATTACTAGAATGAATCGCATATGATTTCCTTTATTACCAATTCCTCATATTAAATAACATGTTCTGAATCTGAAAAGCGCAAAATTTCAGATTTCTACTAATAATATTTGTGCATTCCGGAAAATAGTTTTAAATATCCTCACCTATATTCACCATCTTTGTAAGATTTCAAATGCTCGCGCCATACATAATACAACATTTAACGACCAATCTGAGCACGGGCTTAAAGGTAGTTGTTTTAATAAAGAACAGATGTCAATATATCATACGTAGCCTTGACTCAAAGAATATGCCCCCAGAATTCGAATTTCCTTGTTTTCCTGGTAAATTCATTTACCGCTCTTTTGAATCCCAGGAATGCTCATACAATTTTAATCCCACATATTACAAGAACTGTAAAGTTATGAACTTGCATAGAATGTTTATATAATAACAAGATATTTATTCACCATCAAATAATTCCCGAATAAAAATCTTATATGATCAAATCAATAAAACCTTACGTGAGTCATGAAAGAAAGTCGCCCTTCATGAATAATTACTCTCTCTGTCTATAAGTATACATACAAAGCACATGACAAACTTAAAATGTCCACAAATTAAAATTACCGCTATAACGAAATAATGTAGGTCATAAAACATTAGTAATGCCCTGCGTGTGAAACTTCCCTGCCCACTTTTTTAAAGGTTTAATTTGGAGAACGAGAACATGCTCTGGTATGGTTGGTGGTTCGTTAATTTTTTAAATATGCTACTACCAGCTTTTCAAGGATTACTCTATTTTTAATTAATTTATCCATTGGTTTAATACCAGACAATGTAAATCACACGCTTTTATTATTAAACCATCGCACACTGATCATACTATAAAAAAAATCACAAAATAAATTGTAGCCTATAGAATTATTTAGCAGAATTTTGAAATTATTGAAGTACATATATATGGAATTTACACAAAAGTATTTAAAAATCCTGAAAACAATTTATATTTAAAATGTCAATATGGAATAATTATAATTTTTATTATTTTAATTAAATGTCATAAGTATCTTGAATATTGTGCTTGAAAATCTCGAGCTCGCCCCGGTGAATGCTGACAACCCAGATAAAGAAAGCCTGGATGACAGCCCCGATGAGGTAGGGGACGACGGAGAAAGTGTTGCTTTCCGTGGTGAGGAACTTGAAGAAATAATCCCCTGCCGGTAGAATTACATAGAGTGAGAGGGAGAAGCAGGCGTAGTTCATCCAGTTTGTGAGGTAATCGGTATTTCCCTGTCGTTGTCATAAGAATTTATATTATTTACTATACTCTAAATGTAGAATATGTGATTCATATTTGTCGACAGTCGTCTCGTATATTCTCTATATATAGTAATTATTACAGGATGTATTGGGATTTGACGAAATATAAGGCCAATTAAGCTAATTATAGTAAAAGTGTTTTATTACAAAAATAAAACGATTTCATTTGTGCTTTAATTTGAAAATCTCCCTTCTGTATACCTCATAAGATCCTTTTAACAAGCAAATCCCCATGGCTGCTCCCATTATGAGGATCATGAGGATGAGGACGATGAGGAGGAATCCAATTATAACTGGAAAGAGGGGCATTGTGAAATTTTGAAATAACATATCAATATAATTATATATGGTATTTCAATTTTTTGTTTTTATGAATATATTCCAATTCAGTATTATAGTATGTATAGTTGTAAAATCGGCTTAATTTCTAAAAATAATTTAACTATACCATCACCCACTTGTCAATTTCGACTCCGGAGACATCCCCGCAAAGCTCTCAAGGACCACGAAATGGAAAAAAGATAATGTAGCGAGGGTGAATTGAAGCTAAAAACATTACAATTATTCATTATTTCAAATGTTGTTCAATATTACAGTAAAAATAGGAATGAACTTTTAATTAAACTAAAACTAAATGTGAATAATTGTTAAATACTAAGTAAGAACGGAATAATAGTTCTTGAACTAATAATGTTAAAAATACAAAACAAATATAAATTCACAAATAGTTACAAATATACAACGTAAATAAATTAAAAATAGTAATACAAAATTCAAGGTAAATACAAAATTTTTAGAATAAATACAAAATTTTTAAAATAAATACAAAATTTTTAAAATAAATACAAAATTTTTAAAATAAATACAAAATTTTTAAAATAAATACAAACAATTCACAATAAATACGAAGTAAATGCAAAAAGTACAAAATAAACACAAAAAATAAAAAATAAATACAAAAAGTACAAAATTAATACAAAAAATAAATCAAATAAATTTAAAATAAATACAAAAAATAAATACAAAAAATTCAAAATAAATACAACAAATTCAAAATAAATACAAAAAATACAAAATAAATAGAAAAAATTCAAAATAAATACAAAAAATTCAAAATAAATAAAAAATAAATGATTTGACAATTCATACAAAAAATACGGAATAAATAAAAAATAAATGATTTGACAATTCATACAAAAAATACGGAATAAATACAAAATAAATAATTAATATAAAAGACACGAAAATAAAAATTGGAAAATAAATGGGAAAAATACAAAATAAATTCTAAAATTTTTGCAAACTAAAAATTTCAAAATTATTGAATTATTCTTTTCATTCTTGAATTAGCCCTGAAGATGATTACTGCTCTGTAATTGAAAGCTTGGCAATAAATCCTGAATCTTTAGCTATATTAACCACGTATTCCAATTATTAAAAATGAGAAATTCAAAATTATTGAAAAAAATGCGAAATAAAAATCTGAAGACGATTGCAAAAAATGTAAATGTAAATGATTGCATCAAAAAATCGATGAAAAGCCATAATCAAAACTCACAGTCTGGAACCAGCCAATAAATTTAGTCCAAGCCGAAGCTCTGCAGCAGCACACGACTCTTGTTAGGGGCTCATGTTGATCCATGGTAATTACTTTTGGCAACGATATTATACTTTGGGATCCACTGGAATTATTTTTCACTCTGAACTAACAACGGTGAAATATGATACAAGAGCGGAAGCTCACGGGACGACATGTGTACACGAACTACTAACTATTCTTTTCCTTCTTTATGTACTCACTACGACCCTTCCTCTTCCTGCTCCTTTTCTACTCAAACCGTCCTCGCTCTTTCACTTCCAGCATGGCTTTTTATAATAGATGAAGCTGTCTTTGATGAAGCTCGCCTGGTATTCCCCCTGTACATATAATAATAATCACGGAGGACGCAGATATTTGACTATTAACAAGCCTCCGGCACAATGCTCAGTAGTATCCCTCCACGTCCAACGTTTTAGTTTGTAGGTCGTCCAGCTCCGGAGAATTTTACGTTACGGTCTTTTTAATTAGCGCTTAACCATTTTCTCCGTATTTACACAGCACTTTATAGTTTCCGTCTAAATATAGCGCTTGCAATTTTCCTGAAAACAATCGTATTAAAATGATTATTTTTAATTTATACGACTACCTAATTATTTATTTTATTATTATTTTTGTATTATAATTTTTTTTTATTATTTTTTTTATTTTTTTTGTATTATAATTTTTTTTATTATTTTTTTTATTTTTTTTTGTATTATAATTTTTTTTTATTATTTTTTTTATTTTTTTTTGTATTATAATTTTTTTTATTATTTATTTTATTATTATTTTTGTATTATAATTTTTTTTTATTATTTATTTTATTATTATTTTT
>JAQGAK010000847.1:0-50053 GCA_034696945.1 Lipothrix lubbocki | reverse complement strand
CGTTGTTGACAAAATATTAACCGGAAATTTCGGTTCGGTTCGGTTTCGGTTCGGATTTGCGTTTTATCCGAACCGATATCATCCTTAAACGTACGTGCTATGTATGAAAAGTCCCCAAACAAATTTTTTACATAAGAGAAAGAAATTATACTTCCGTCATGGAATAGTTTAGTATTAATATTAATATTATATTTATAAGAATGTCAATTTTGAATTTTTATCGTTATTTTACAATGTTATACAATCAATTAGATTTAATTATTAAATATTTTTCTTCATCCGCATATGAATCTACATACACTTAAATAATATTTAGTCACTCATTGTTGCGTAAAGGTATGTATTTAATTATCAATGATCACCTGGTGCAGGCACAACGACAGGGCTGGGTTCAAAGACGGATTTAGGTTCAACGAAAGTCTCGTCAAGTCCGGAAGAATTAACGTAAAAATTACTTGTCGAATTGGACTGTTTGAGAATGGCCTTATTACTCTTACTTTTACTAGTCTTACTATGATTACTGGAGGGTGCACTGTTACCAGTACTCAGTGCAAAATCAGGCACAGAGGTTCTTTTACTAATTGGTCTTAAATTTACATATTTACTCTCCTGTTGTGAATCTTCCAAGCGTTTTCGATGAACTCCTGGCGAGCAGGAGAGTAGGAAATTCTTGAATTTCATTTTGTCTCGATTTTAAATTAATATATAATTTTTTAGATTTTAAAAATTTGTTATTAAAATAATAACTATGATATATAGATATATATTTATAAACTATTCGAAATACATATATTCTTTATTTAATTATTAACAATGATATTTTCTAAAACCATGCACAGCACAGAATAATACTTTAGTCATTTTTAAAAAATGACGACCGCAATCACCACCATTTAGTTGTATACCACCACTGCTCCAGTTTCAAGCAAAAGAACAAAAACAAAACAATTTTTTGAGGTAACATCTACACACTCCTCATAACCTGAAAGGAGCTACTAAATGTTTACTTTAATTAAATTAAAATCCTTCCTTCTATTACGCACAAAATCTATCGGTAATGACTAACAAAAGGTTTGATGTCGTAATATTATATGTGTGACTGTAACGAACGATGAACAAAATCTGTGGTTTATAATTCCCCTTGATTTCCGTAATACTTACGCAAACTACTGTACAGTAAAGTATAAGTCAAACAAAATTTTGCTTTCAGACCAAAATCAACGTAAATCTGCTCCTGTAATTTACGTGTGGGTTGTTGTGTGCCACCAGCAGAGACGGGTAAATAAAAGCGCAATAGTTGTACAAATATAACCCTGCAAAGTCTATGTCTTCTGGGAGGATGATAATAACAGAATAACAGCGAAGACCTATACACTAGAAACTGAAATGGTGAAGGAAATCGGATTGGCGCACGACACAAGTTTTTCACTATATAACAAACATAGCATGGGTACTCTTATAATAGTACTCTAATGTATTAACGTCAAAGAAGTATACCTGCGGCACAACATTAAAAGTTTGCGTGATATTTCGATCCGGAATGACTGATATACTTATGTCTTATGGCATTCTTCCTCATATCCTTTATATCTCGAAAATACTTTTGGAACTGACTGATAGTGTTAAAATACACTTGTGTGTATGAGGATTTCTTGCATGCCAACTACTCCTAAAAATCGATCTATTCGAAAATCAGACTTCCTCCGCTAATAGTATGATCTTGACCTGTATATTTAACCAAAAAAAATTACAAGGAATCACACTATACTTTTCTATACTATAGAAGCTCCAATGGTACTTACTGTAGATTCTGCACCTCTACTAAAATCAAGTGTGCAAAAAAGGATCATACAGTCTTTTCCTGGTTAATATTCATTAACTACAGGGAATATAATAATATACATTTAACAGGGAAGATAATAAACTTGCTAATTTCATTTTTCAACACCGTAGAGGAAGTATAGAGGAATATCTATTAATTCCATAACTCATAATATTTTAATTTATAGTAAGATTTATTTAACGACAGGGAATATATAATTTCACCTTTGTTTTGTTACTAGTATAATAGTATATATGACCAGACCAATTACTAATTATGCAGTGCAACGACCTGACTCAGTTTTCTCACACCAAAACTTATCTCCCTTATGCGATGAGCGTCAACTAAAATAAACTATAATACTAATCCACAAATATACACATTCAAATCTTTGTTCTTATGCAATAAACAAGACTCAATCTACTTTATAATATGTATGAACTATCGAAGTTAAGAAAATTTATATTAAGAAAGATAAAAACTAGACACACAAAAACGGGATAAATTAAACAGACTTCTGATCGAACTTGAAAGATTGAGGAAGGATTATTAACTACTACTACTGGTACAAGTAGCAGTGTGGTAGCAACTAGTAAGTATATATTACTAAATGTGATTCTATAGTATATAAAAAAAGAATGGCAAATTCAAGAGCTGGTATATAAAAGAGACTTCGGATATTTTCGGACTTTGCGCCATGCAGGGTATTCACATGCGATTAAGTATGTATTTTCGGTGGAGATGCTCACTTCACGAACAGAACAACGTCAAAGTTTATATCGTCTAGAGCAACAGCAGCTTCGTATACTTATAGAGAAATTAAGTCATGAGTTAATTTTAACTCGGGAATCGAGACAGTATGGTTGTTATACTTATACTAACAGTATGTGTGTGTGATAAACTCTACAAAAGACAGGGAAAAAAGAAGAGAAATCAGTGGGATTCGCACTATTCGCACCAATTTGTACATTTATAAGAACATGTTATAAGAAGAAAAAGAAGAAGCAGAACCAATTTGAAAATTTTGTAGGAGTATAAGTATCTTTGTTTTGATATTGAGTTAACTTTTAGAGATATGTGGTTATTGAAATATACACAAGTTGTTAACACTACTCAATGATTAAATCAGATGTCTTTCCACCCACATAGAGAATACAGAGTATAGTACAAACAAGTGTAGTATTGTAGTAGCAATGTACTAGTACTGTATAGTAGTATTGTAATAATAATATTGTATATTTTTATCGTTCATGTATACTTCTGGTTTATACAGCAGAATTTTGAGACAACACCAGTCAACAGCAATTTGCAAAACTTACTAGTAGTAAATATTTTTGTACTATACAACTAGTTACTATAGTATAAGAGTGTACACCACACAGTGGAGCAGGTACAGAAAAAAGATACGGAGATCTAGCAAGATGGTTCAATGTTTACTATATAGTATGAAATAAACAAAAAAATACTTTAAACACAATTATAACATAACACAACTTTCATGTTCTATATTGTAAGTGGAAATAAAGCTCTCATTGGTCGTAGTTGCTGCGCTTTCCTTTCCACTTAATGACGCTGCCATATATAACCATTAAACATCAGCCAGGTAGGATATAACCCACACATCAAGTAATAGGTGAATGACTATAGTATACTTATATACTATATACCCTCTGTTAGTGTATATAGTAAGGTTAAATTGCAATTTACCAGCAATCAGTTTCACGTATATAAGGTAAATAACAGTGTGTCTCCCTGTGTGTGTGTGCCGTATACGTGTGTATACATAATATTCTCATATCAGTTTTTCACCTTCACCTTCTCTGCTCTCCTGCGAGCATCACATCACCATCAAGCACCATCAACAACACAAAACTCAACTCCATATAAAATAACATTCCGTTTTAATATATAATACAAAAGAATACTGCCATCATCAAGGTTTGAGTCAGCCTCTGTGAGTAACTGAGTATTATATGGAATGGAAACAAATAGCTCACAAGGGGACACATTTAAGGACATATTAACAATATAGGGAATCATTAGTGTGTAGTGTACATATACTGTGAAGTATATAAATAATACAATTCTCTGATCCCCAACAGTAATTTCAGTTGAACACAGCGCAAAAAAAACTTGTCTATATTTGTACTCGATACGTAAAATGAAATGTAGCTACATACTCATCAAGGACAATATCATATTTATCACCTCACACGACTGAAAACTCTGCAAAAGATTTCATATATATTATTTGACACGACAGGTCCAAAAACAAGCAAAGCAACCGTATCAAAGGTTTTATTAACGCCAACACGCTCAAGTCCTGACTTGAATTACAAATGTACATATAGAAATGAACAGACAAGAGGCTTTATATGAATCACGGAATCCACTTTTACATGCTCGAAAAGTCGAAACTCGTATAACATAACAATGCAAAAGATAAGATTACTGTCTCTTCTATATATACTGCGGCCTGTGATATTTTTGAAGCAAGTACAAACAAGTATGCATACAGTAATAAGTATAAGTATACATGAGTATAAATATGTACAATTAAGTATAGATACATAAATGTGGTGAAACAGTTCTATTATAATAAACCAGGTATTTCATAATTACACATAATTTATATATAATGCATACAACAATGAAATCATCTTTCCATTCTGTTGCTACCAAAAATGCATTTCATTACAAAAGGTTATATTTACAGTGTCTTATACATGACGATGACGATACACTTGAAAAGGCAAAGCCAAAAGTAAATTCTATACACCTGAATAATAAATACTACCCACCATTGCGACAGCAGGTGAAACGTATTAAAATAAAATGTTTTGTGCTTTGTGCTGCTACAATTACTACAATTTATATACCTACATGTAAGCTTTTGCTTTAAAGTACTCGTATATTTAATCACTTGCAAAATATCGAGAGCTGCTCTCTGATTTTGTGATGCTTGCAACCTCTTTTGTGATAATTGTGATGAACTTTAATACCACCGCTGAATTTGTCAAGGAGCAGCAGCAGTAATATTCTTCAGTATAGAAGTATAAATAAAAATACTTGAGCAATTCCCAAATTTAGCTTTGTAGTATGCTAATTGTTATACTATAAAGTAAGTGTAATGTTCATAATACACATACGGTTTGTACAATTATAAAACGCTAACCATAATAATGGCTATATACTAGCATGTAAAAAAGCATGACGCATATAAAATAAATATTTACCTGAGTAAATAATTACGCAAGTTCGAAGCAAGTGCTCCAATAAGGTAACCATGGTCATGAGCGTATCAAATTTTTTGGGAGTAATATGAAACTGTACATTGAAACTGTAAGTAAGTTGAGAAGTTCAGGTAAAATAAGTATAAATATGATGAGAGTTTCGGTTTCCGAGATGTTGAGACAATTTTTATTTGCGTCTTATTAGTCCTGTGTATTCATCCAAAAAAATTACTCAAAATGATCTTCCCAAGATTCCCACAAGCCACTGTCAGCAATCAGCACATTAATATATTTTGGTTTTGGTGAATATTTGAATGTCAAGTTAGCTGCATCTTTAATACCAATTTGACATCTATGTATGTACTATGTATGTAGTATCTATCAGTATCAGTTTGATGTCTGTTTAGATGTAGGTGTACTTATATATTTTTTCATATATAAATTTGATTTCTGTATCTTTTAGATTTAAAAAAAATTATAATATTTTATCAGAAAAAAATGTGAAGCCTATACCTACATGGCCTTAAGCATATAACAGATTTTAAATATCTTCCTTATACTTCAATAAAGCTTTTATATATTGTATATCTTTATCTGTTAATAGTTTGTTTTAGGATTTTGTGAGGAGGATGACTTTTGGCAAGAAATATTCCTCTACAGATATATTTGTAAGCTTTCACAATATCACAATCTATAGCTTTTTTGAATATAGTTCATTACTTTTCCGTAATTAAATTGTTTATTATTTTTAGGGATGTACTATGTATACC
This sequence comes from Lipothrix lubbocki, assembly GCA_034696945.1. Classification (NCBI taxonomy): domain Eukaryota; kingdom Metazoa; phylum Arthropoda; class Collembola; order Symphypleona; family Sminthuridae; genus Lipothrix; species Lipothrix lubbocki. The sequence continues at coordinate 44,228 of JAQGAK010000847.1, read as the reverse complement.
TTATAGTATAGTGAAACTAATATATGACAAAATAACTTCAATACAGTCCATATATTGTAAACAAAACTATTCCTTTCATAAACATCTAAATCTAAACCCCTCTATAAACTCTAAACGCATGTATAGGTAACTGTCATATTCCTGATCATCCTGATGTTGACAGAATACATTCTACAAGGTTCATTTATTATTATATCTCTGTAAATGTGATTCTCGTCTCTCCCTTTTATAATGTTTAAACTGCACACCAGACTTTAATTTCCCCCTATAAAAATATAACCCTTTTGCTGTCCTGTGTATTGTGGATCCTGGGGACTGGGGATGCGGAATAAATAAAAATACCCACGCTTGTCGCTTTTTCTTTTTCTTCTTCTGCTCCTTCTTGCAGTGGCTGTCGTTATTTCCAAAGCACACAAACACTTCAAACAAGTAGCAAAATTGCTATTTCCACTTTCCACTTCTATTTAGATATATAGAATAAACTATATACAATATCCCAAAACGCTGCATTTAAGAGAAAGAACCGAATAACCGAGGAACTCAAAAACTAGAATATAAAGCACAGAGTAGGGGAAAATAAGGGTTGACAACAAGCACAAAATGACTCTTTTAAATAATAAACGAGATGAGAAGGATGATGCATAATACCCGTTTTTCTACGCCTTACTCCTCATTTTTCTCGAAAATACCCACACACAACATGTAGCATACGGCTTATATAAGCATACAAAAGTATATAGGAAGGTATATGAAATATGAACACACAGCAAAATCGGCAAAATGGAATGGAAGAATGGAACGTCACCGCTAAAATAATTTATGCAGTAGCAGGAAATTGCAGACAGGATGTCAAGATGTAATATTTAATAATATAACTGAATTAAATTTGATTACCTGAGTTGGTTAATAATGTTGAGATTTAAATAAATTCATGGGGTAAAAATTATGATTAATAGCGGAAGTCAATTTTGATGGGAACATCTGAAGGTAAAACGTCAAATAATAATAATATTTTCCTTGGCAACTTTTTATTTTTATAGACGAAATACGCGAACAGATTTGAATTTAAGCATTATAATTTGTATACACACATGGCCTTTACTACCTTAAATGGGAATGGACGAGCGGGAAATTTTGAATTTCTAGAGTTCGTCGTCGTGCATGCCGCCGAGAAAAAGGCATTGAGATTGAGAATCCGCACATGTGTTTTTAAATCTCACAATAATTGTAAATTGCATTGGTGTGAATTGGAGTGCACATCCACATTGTGAACAATTTAATTTAATTATACGAATTTAAATATAATTAATTATAAGCTGATTTTTATTGAAAAAACTTAATTTTTTATATTTTTGTTCATGTGTATTTTAATTATATTGATCTTTAAAGTTGCCCTTTTCTAAAAAATATTATCTCGTGATTAACCAATATTAAATTCTCGATTCTGGTGAATATTTATAGTTAATTGAAACCTCCAAAATTCCGTCGTAATTCTATGTTTTACGAATTTCGTAATAACTATTGTGTATTCTAAAAGTATTTCTACTCCAAAAACAAAGGGGAAATCAAAATGTTCAAAAAAACTTACGTGGCTCCGTTTCAGCCGTCGGCTGCACCGTCATCTGGAGATATTTTATACTGGAAAAAATTATCGGTGGGTTTAATTAATTTATTTTATTAATAGTATTTGTTTAAAAATATTTTAAAATTAATGTGATCACGAAATTATTAATTGTGATTGGGGAATGGCATATTTTGAAACTTGACAGCTCTTGTTTTTTTGGAACTCAGATGTTTTTGAATTTTGATTATGACTTTCTTTACTTTTAAAAGTATAGATGCTTGTTTGTTAATTTTGGAATTTGGTATATCAAATTATGAGCGTTTTTTGTGTGAAATTTGAGTGTTGATATAAAAATGCGAAAGCTAAATTACTTACAAGGTCCATGTAAACATTTTCATCAGGAATGTTAGGACAGTTTTAGGAAAATCTATAAAGAAGCTTGATTTCCTTTTTTTAATTCTTTTTGATTTTAGAATGATTTTTGACGATCCATGTTGTTTGTAACGTTTAATGAACATGAAACTTAAAGATTAATACACGGGCATGATTATTTTTTTAATTTATTGTATCCTCCAGCCTCCTCTGCGGTGTTTGTTTGTACGCTGAATTGGACGTACGAAATTTTAGAAAAATATTATCACACAATCGTAATTGCGGATGGCTTGCGGCCACTGAAGCTTAAGAGCTTAATATTGAATATACTTACATGTACATATAAATATGTAACGAATAAATGTAACGCAAAATATTTTTGTTGTATATTACAAATCTCGGTTTTAACACCATGACAGCATAATCAAAAGCAATTTCCAAAGCAATGTAGAAAATCTTGGTAGAATTAATTATAGGCTAACCCAATTATGTTGATGCTAATCCTAAAATAATTGCGTTTTTAATTTTAACTTCATAGTCTCCAATACTATTAAAGGAAGTAAGCTCAATTGACTACATTGATATCAGCCCAGCGGAACCACATTTCATTGGAGTCACCTGCTCTTCGAGGGTATACTTGCACACATATATTCATAAATGATATGCTTATGACATGCAAATATTATTGCATTTGAATTGTTGATTGTTGTGAATAATACTTTTGTGCATCTATTTGACTATGGTTTTTTCTTAAAATAGGTACAATTGTATCATCCGATAACTCGGATGATTCACAAGAACTTAAACCGTTTTAAACAGGCTGCTTTTGGTGCAGTATTCCGCAAAGATGGGAGGCTTTTGCTGGCAGGCAGTGATGAAAATGCGATGAAATTATTTGATGTATCTTCAAAAAACCTTTTACGTGTGTTTAAAGGACATGAAAGGTAATTTACCAAAGTTTTGTGAGAATATTGGATACCGCTTTACTATGAAGAAATAATAAACGTTGTGACATAATATTAAATCAAATCAACTATGGAAATTATAATTTTTTGTTTGTTTTTTTCAGAGCTGTACATCGCTGTGCTTTCATGCCTACCGATAATCATATTGTAAGCTTTTCCGATGATAAAACCTTAATTCAATGGGATCTCACTACGGAGGAAATTTTGCATAAATACGTCGGGCATACGGTACTTGACAGCGCTAATATTTATTTTGTTGGACTGTAACTTTTACGTCATTGGCAACTGGCAAGTAATAATGACGAGATTAAATTCTTATGCAGGACTACGTGAGATGTGGAGCCGCTGTTGAAGCCAATCCGAACATTATTGTTTCTGGATCCTATGATCACACCGTCAAGGTGTGGGATAAGAGGGACAAAGCGGAGGCTTTTAGTGTAGATCATGGAGCGCCTGTGGAAACTCTACTTGTATCTCCTTCGGGGTCACTTCTTTTCACTGCTGGTACGACAATGCACTAATTTGTAAAATTATTATAAACAATGACAAAGATTTGTAAGATTTTGTTTGGCTGTTTCAGGTGCGACGGAAATTCGTGTTTGGGATTGCTTAGCTGGAGGACGATTATTATCAAAAATCTCGCAGCACCACAAAACAATTACATGCTTACGTTTTGGCTCCAATTCTAGGCGACTTATATCTGCATCCTTGGATCGGCACGTTAAAATATACGATCTGACGAATTTTGAAGTTATTCACACACTTACATATGCTTCACCTATTCTCAGCCTCGGAATATCCGTAAGTTTGTTGTGTGGATTATTTATTTAATTGGATTCAAAGTTACAAAGCTGCATTAAAAATATTTTTATACACGTGTAGCCGAACGATTCTGTTCTTGCGGTTGGTATGAGCGATGGAATTTTAGCTATTTCGAAAAGAGAAGAAACTTCAGAAGAGGACCAACAGGAAGAGACTGTTGCCATGGTGCAGGCGAGAAGGAGAAAGGCTAAAGTTTACTCAGACTTCGTTGTGACGGACTATGGTATCAAAGAGAAAGCTTCTGAAGGTAAATATTCTTTTTTTGCTGTGTGTGTCGTGCATTAATGCGGATCGGTTGCATTGGAAGTAAACGTGTTCTTTTCTCGATTTACAGAGGAGCCCCCTTATGATGCGTACTTGCGAAAGTTTCGTTACTCAAAAGCTTTAGACACTGTTTTGAACGAAAATTATGCATTAAGAAATCCAGCTGTAACAGTAGCGCTATTCCAAGAATTAATCAGGCGTGATGGATTGAAGAAGGCGCTTGCTGGTCGGGAAGGAAAGTCGTTAACAAAAGTTTTACGATTTTTGATCCGCCATTTGAGGCGACCAAGGTTTATGAGAGTTTTACTTCAAGTGTCTCATGTTCTAATTGGTAAGTTGAAAAATAAACTACAAGACAAATCCTGACAATGTACGCACATTACATAGATTCTAAAGAAGTATTAATGAAATTCTTAATTACTTTCCCCCTCTTAGATATGGTAGCAGAGAAAGCAGGGGAAGATCAGCAGGTCGACCAGCTCCTGCTTCAATTATGTGAAGAAGTTAGAAAAGAAGTTTTTTATATGACGGAGTTGCTGGAGGTTCAGGTAAAATTTTCCCAGCAAACGTATGTTTCATTTATATTATGTATGAACTAATTTAATTGTGGTAAATATTTTTTACTTGAAGGGTTCATTGGAAATGATCATGTCGAATTCTTCTGATTTCTCCATGGATGCTGCAATAGCTGGGCCTATTATCCCAGCAGTAAAACTGAAGCCATCAGCGAACGCTCAAGAAACAGTTGTTGCTGGCGTGTAGCGTTTTTATAACATATTATATCTTATCTTGTAAAAGCTTAAACACTATTAAAAAGTGTATTTTTATTAAAACTAACATTAAAATTCAGATGCAGTATTGATAGCATTCTAATGATCCTGTCGGGTGTCGCCTGGACAGGAGTCTTCCAGATCTTTTGCATCAGCATAATTCGTACCACACCAGATACAGTAAAAGTACTTCAGCCTTAGGTAGCACGTTAGGGTTTCCAGTTGATCGCGAGGCTATATTATTGTAAATACATTTAATTATTTATGGAAAAGGAACAATGAGGTTAAAGTAAAACTATAGTTACTTATATGTTCAATAAAAGTTTGTAAGCTTGTCTGCTTTCCACACTATTATTAACTTTTCAAAACAAAAGTAATTAAATACCTCCGGCAGCACCTCAGGCTCTTTCTCCTCGACTTCCTCTGTATCCTCTTCATCCTCATCTTTCACTACAATGACCTTTGGCCAAAACCAAGGTTCTATTGGTTCCATGACATTCTATAATAATAGTACACAAAATATTCTTCATAAAAAATTCTTCTTTAGAACGAAGTAAGAGTAAAAATTTACTTTAACTAATGTTAGTTAGTACTTACACATTGGTTATCTAAAGTTTTGCACGCAGATTGAGATTGTCGCAGGTCTCCGTTAATTTCTTTAAGCATCACATCATCTCTAATCCTTTTGCGATATTCACTAGGGTCACTTAATTGATCCCTTTGCTGTTTCCATTCCTCTATTTGCAATCTCTTCTCTTCATTCTTCGTCTTTTCCCCTAAGCCTTTTCTGTCGGATTTTATAACGATTTGGACAGGCTCTTTAATAGGTTGCGTTGAACTTGTCCCTGGCCCTGAAGAACTTCGTGGTTGACCTAGGCTTGACCCCGGTTTGAAACCCATCCTTGCCAACATTTGGAAGCCCTTGTTATCAGCTCCTATAGCTTTATTTAATCCTTCTTCCCGTCGCTCCTTCTCTAATTCCCTGTGGGGCTTATTCTTTTTCCGATTGTCCGCATTGTCTTTTTCCTGCTGTTTAAGTAAATCATGCTTTCGCTTTTGACCGTGTTGGTACAAAAGACCTGGACGTACGTCTTTTGGTATGCTACGAAAAAATATGTCTTGATTATAAATTAAATAAATTTTTTATAAATTATACAAATAAAATAAATGCAAAACTTACATTTTTATTAACTACATAAATAAAAAAAATTAAAAATTAAATCGCTTTTTATAAGTATGCAAAAAAAAATATTTATTTTAAATTGACATGTGAATATTTATTTCAAGGCACTACAACGTACGTGACTTACCATTGTGCCAAAAAATCGTCGGACAAGTAGTCAGGTTCTTCGTCAGACATTTGAACTTCAAAATTGATTAACTACTATTTATGAATTAATTACTCAATTAGTTTTAGTATGGAAAGTATGCAATCTAATTTAATTTAACTAAAATAAGAGACGTTTGGTCTTGATTGAACATTTCATTTTTGTTTTGTTACTTCTTTATTTCAATTCCCGGGAACCAAGGATTTCTACATTTAAGCATTGCTTGCTCATACACGCATGGAATTTCTAGAAAGCCTTGTGATGAAAAAGACGAAACCAAATGAATTTAAGAAATAAAAAAAAATTTACAGTAAAAATGTAAATAATGAAAAGGCATCAAATGTTATCAGAAACAACGTTTGATCTCCTGTCAAATAAATGAGATAAATAATCTTAAAGCCATTTAAGCTTTCATGCATATAAGTAGGTTTCTAAAAATTACTAAAAAGTAAATTTTCCCCATAACTTTGTTCCCATTTATTTATTTTATTGGATTATCTGTAGTTGGCAAAAATGGGTCACCCTGCTTTAGTTTCCGTAATGCTAATATAAGTATATAACAGTTATGATTATGATGAATCGCATCTTTTGTTTTTGGAAACTTGTGACAACATTGCTTGCGTGCAATTTAATTAATATTGTTGCGCATTCTGCTATTCAAAGAAAATAAGTGTGTATCTGTATTTTCTGTGTACTTATACGTCCGTGCTTTACTATGTATTTTACTATCATGATCCTCAAAATAGACCAAATTTTGCACTATTAAACCATGGTACCTATACATAGATACCTTAATGTATGTAGGTACATTAAAGAGATAATTGCTCTATTCCGGTTACCATCACAACCTTTAATTGACGGAAGGGAAATGTCAAAGAGTGATGACAACCTAATGTGCTTTCATTAAAAAATACATTCGCAATTATCGTTAATGAGGGTGTCATGTAATTATAGCTTGGATTGAAGGAGGATATGTTAGTGTTGTATACCGAACCCGATGCATGCTCCCAAAATATTTTTACGCCGTATTTTATTTTACCTTAACACCCGATGGTAGTTGCAATTACTTTGGTACTTATCATTAGTGGGTGTACAGTGGCAAGAGAAGTATCATCCGGAAATGGTGCGAGGCTCTTTGTACATTGTACGTGTGTCGCTACTATAAAAAGTTTGAATATTCATTATTCTTGGAATATTTATCATTATAGGACGACAGCAGCAAATTGGACATAATGGGTGCGGAACAAAGTCACATCACGTCGATCACGTAAGTTATTAAGGTTTTGTAGTCATACATATAAGTACTCATATACTTGTACCGTATAGGAAAATGCATGGGTACAAGACCAACCTGGGTATTGGGGACAGGAGCAGGTCCGATTCGGGTACACAGTACCCAATGGGAACATTGTGGGTAAATGTGGGTGCATGTGCAGGACCAGGTCCATGAGATGAGAGCAAAATGCTCCCGTTGTTTGTGTGTTCCCAATATCCACTGTCCATGCCAAGGAGATATGGCATTTAAGCATATTTACCCGGGTACTTTTGTTTTTTTAATTACTTAATTACTAATTAAACTTCGAGCAAATTACTACACAGAACCCATGAAGAGCGTTCGAAAAACATGCGCATGGATGCGCCAAAAGTATAGAGCTTTTGCGCGAATTAAACGCCCAAAATCTGTGTATAATGCGATCTCTACATAAGTTCGTGGATCATCAGCAGGCAACACACTGTGGGTGGCCATTCTTTGGTTGTCCTGAACTTGTGTTTAAAATTTTTAAAAGCTAAATATATTTTGAGAATAGAGTATTACAAGACGAGTAAAACGTTACTACCATGTACTCATTTTTATTATCTTTATTTATTTCTATTTATTGTATCTAATATAATAAACTCTATATCAAACAATGCATGTTGCGGTCTTTTTTACTTCCTTTCTACACCTACGATATACACTTTTAGTTATATGTACTTACTGTATTTACATAATCTGCCTGTACATTTTTACGGGTATCAGGAATAGGTCAAGGTACCAAATGTTGAAACCCATGTGCTTTCCTATAGTAACCGTTGTCACTTATGTATGCTGTCATGTGCTATTTTTAATGTTAATATTAGAGTCAGCGACCATATTCTGCACATTGAATCTAACTTGTTTTTAATTATCTTGATTAGGGCGGAGTTGCCTCCAAGAACGTTTGTCAGTTTTATGATAAATGGTGTCGAATACATTGGTGAGCATAATTTTAGCTTGAATGCATGTTATGATTTCGTATTATAATTATACCTTAAGGAATTTATGATTCCATTCAAGTTATAATTGTTAATCATGATACCAGCAGTTCAACCAGGCAAGGATAATGTAGGACCGGAGACATTACTGGTGGATTTTATCAGGGATCATGCCTTTCTCAAAGGAACAAAGGTCATGTGCAGGGAAGGAGGCTGTGGAATCTGCGTTGTCTCTGTGAAAATTCGTAATGCTCATAGTGGTGAGAGCGTTGTTCGATCGGTGAATTCGGTAATATTTTCCTGGCAAAAATTGCATTAAAAGCCTATAGACTGGAATTAAATACCTAAATACTACAACACAATTGTACTATATTTTGTAGTTTATATGTTCACATTATAACATACAATATTTACATTTTTTGAAATTGTTTGAACGCAGTGCTTAATCCCCGTATTTGCATGCGATGGCTGGGAAATTACAACAATTGAACATATTGGCAACTCAAATTCAGGCTATCACCCTTTACAACAGCGAATGGTTCAATTTCATGGGAGCCAATGTGGATTTTGCACTCCGGGATGGATTATGAATTTTTATAGCGTCATGGAGTCGAAGAAACAAATTGCATTGGCTGACATCGAAGATATTACGGATGGGAATCTTTGCCGGTGCACGGGCTACCGGCCCATTTTAGACGCTGTAAAATCTCTTGCAGTCGATGCTCCTGAATATTTAAAAAGAAAATGTGGGCCTATTTTACCTTGTCAAAAACCAGCTGGTGGTAGTGAGCCGTTAATAGGGGAAGGCTTTGTAAATATTGAGAATGTGTCAGGGGTACACATACAGGCTGAAGGTACACAATGGGTTAAAGCTCTTGGATTAAAAGCCATGTTTTTAGCCATTGAGAGGTTTCGATCATTGGGACTAAATTACAGAATTGTTGCCGGAAACACTGGAACTGGTAAGAATGTGATTGCTTATTTCATTTTAAAGATTCTTATTACTAAATCGATTCCTTAAATAAATCGCAAACTTTGTATCACAATACCACAAATAATTTCATGTCATAAATATTTATTATTATAATTTAATATCTGTAATCATTCAGGTGTCTATAAGAACGACGGACCGTACCAGGCGTTTGTAGATTTGACATCCATTTATGCGTTACAAAAGATTGAAGTCAGTGCTTCAAGTATAATGGTAGGGGGCGCTGTAACTATATCAACAGTTTTGCAAACCTTGGAATCCGCTTCGTCTTCCGAAGGTTTTGAATACTGCCAGGTTGTATGTAAACATTGGAAAAGAGTTGCAACGAGCTCAGTACGAAATGTTGGAACTCTTTCGGGAAATTTAATGATAAAGCATAAACATAGAGAGTTCCCATCGGATATCTTCTTAGTCTTAGAAGCTATCGGAGCAATGCTAACGATATGTAAGTATGGATATTTGGTTGGAAATTCGATCTACTCTATTAATAAATAAGTATATGCATAATTATAACACAGTTAAGTTTTAATCACTTTCTAATTAAGGTTCCTCGCCAACCCTTCAGGAAATGTGCTCCGTACAGGACTTTTTGAAGATGAATATGGACGGGAAAATTATTTACTCCATTCATTTTCCCAAGTTGACCGACGTGCAATTTCGAACATTTAAGGTTTGACATGTTAAAACTTGAGTATGAAATAGTTGAGGCAGGGTTTCAAACTTTAAATCGTTTATTTAAGTTTATGTGTAATTAATTGAAATATGAATTTTTTAAAGATAACCAAAAGATATCAGGGTGCTCACGCCTACGTCAACGCAGGCTTTCTGATGCGAGTAGATGCAAACTTTTATGTAAAAGAAAAACCAGTTATTGTCTTTGGGGGCATTTCACCTGATTTTGTTAGTACAAAGTTTTGAACAAAATAAAAAACATAACACACATAAGACCACGTGTAAAAGAAGACCTGTTTTATGGTTTCCTACTTAGATTCACGCAACACTGACGGAAGAATTTTTAAATGCGAAAACTCTGAGTATGACAGCGTTGCAAGGAGCAATGGAAACACTAGAACGTGAATGCAATCCAGATGCGAATCCCATTGATGCAAGTCCTCGTTACAGGAAGCTACTCTGCCAGAGTTTATTATATAAAGTGCGTATGAACTCTCAATAGTTAATTTTTACAATTCAGAGTTAATTAAGGAAATAATAGTTAATAATCATCAAGTTTTTATTTTCAGTTTATAGTGGGATTAGTAGGGGATGTTGCAAGAACGAAAATTAAATCCTGCTCAACTGATATAGAACGTGGCCCAACGTTTGGAAAACAAACGTATGAGTTTGACAAGTCAGAATGGCCGTTGTATGAGCCAGTAAAGAAACTTGAAGCTTCTATTCAATGCTCTGGGGAAATTGTGTACACTAATGACATCATTTGTTCAAATGTGGAATTTCAAGCGGCTATCTTGGTGGCCGAAGTTGCAAAAGCTCAGTTAAAATCTGTGGATACTTCCGAAGCTTTGGTAGGTCACACTTTTTTATTTTTTACCTTCCATTTCCATTATATTTGTTTAAAAATTTGTTATTACTTTACGGCAGAGACTTCCTGGTGTAATAGCGTGGGTTGATTACAAAGATATCCGAGGGGAAAACAATTACATGTTCGAACGTAGTTTCAAACCGGACGCTGTATGTAAACACATTTACATTTCCCTACCATCAACTAACATCATTAATACTAAATATAAATATTGCTATTGGTAGATCTTCGCTCAAGATAAAGTTCAATACGCCGGGCAGCCGATTGGACTAATTGTAGCCCAAACTCGGGAGTTGGCTCACAAGGCCGTTAAGATGGTGAAGGTTGAGTATGAAAACCGCGAAAAACCCATTATAAACATCCAAATGGCACTGGATGCCCAACCCAAACTCCAGTTTGACCAAATACATTACAACACAGGAACAACTGAAAGTGATTCTCAGGAAGATTCACAGAAAGCCTCTAATCATAATATATCAGGCCAGTTTAGGCTTCCAGGTCAGTTCCATTTCCCCATGGAAACCCACGTTTGCATTTGTGTACCCAATGAGGGTGAAATGGATGTTCACTGTACCACTCAAACTATTGATGGCGTAAATAAGCAAGTTGCACAATGTCTTGGCCTGGCACGAAATAAGTAATAATTTATTACTACAATTATTATTATTATACATGTTTATGAAATTTTAACTGTAAGTTATAAAGTTGCTGACTATCTTTTGGTGTTTAAGACGGTTATGAATTTATGAATCAATTTCCAATGCAGAGTCAACGTATTTCTCAAGCGCCTAGGGGGCGCTTTTGGAAACAAGATCGACAGATCAGCACATACAGCATGCATGTGTGCAATAGCTGCTTTCAAAGTTGGTCGAACTGTTCGCATTAGCATGGATTTAGAAACTCATATGCATATATTCAGAGGAAGGATCCCTTATTTAATCAAGTATGAGGTACGGCAAGTATTCACTGTTATTGAATTTAATTAATAATAATAATAGGTGATTTAACAAATTCTAAATTAGTTAAACATACCAGATTCAGAGATATCACTTTTACTACTTACAGGCAGGAGTGGATGACGACGGTAAACTTGATAACGTCCATGTGGATCTTTTTCCTGACACTGGATGCACTGCGAATGAAGATAATAGGTTCCTTGCTACCCTTGCAATCCAAAACGCTTACGCTGCTCAAAAATGGTCATGTTCACTGAACGTAGTCAATACAGATTTACCACCCAATACATTCAATCGTGCTCCAGGTAATTTGCATTATAATAATTCTAGCCAATAAAGTTACATAACTTTAGTTCCGTAAGTAATATTTTGTTTTTTATTGAGACAAGTTATTATGAGAACTCGTTTGTTTTTCTCGCTGGTTGCTATGGTACATTATATCAATTTCATGGTGTAAATTATTCCAAAATATCAAGGGGCATCGTCCTAAAACGAATTTGTTTGCACAGGAACTCCGCAAGGTGTCGCTAGTGTAGAGATGTTAATGGAGCACATAGCTTTTCAGCTGAAGAAGGATCCATTGGAAGTGCGGCTATTGAATCTCCTTAAACCTGGTGATACATTGTTTCCGGATACAACTAAAAAGTTTGAAGGAGATAATCCATTACCAAAAATGATCGAAGATATAAAAATGTCTGGGGATGCTGATGAAAGGCAAAAATTCATCGATAATTTTAATGAAGTAGGCTCAATTCAATACATCATAAGTTCTAATTGACAAAAATTTATCATTAAATTGTATTAATACATAATTAAACCCTGTTGTAAATCATTGTCATGCTTACAGGAAAATCGTTGGAAGAAACGAGGCATGGCAATCATTCCATTCAGATACCCCATGCATTACATCTTTTCTGACTACAAAGTCTACTTAGCTGTATACGGGTCAGATGGAACTGTTGGCATTTCTCACTCCGGAATTGAAATGGGACAAGGAATTAATACTAAAGTTGCACAAGTGGTTGCCAGGAAGTTAGGAATTCCTTTAGATACAATCAAAATTAAACCCATGGATAGTTTTTATGGAGCTAACTCCACATTTACCGGTACAGGTGCTACTACAGATCATGTGTGTCATGTAAGTTTATTACAGAATTATCAAGCCGTATAATAATAATTAATAATATTACTTTAAAAAAATAATTAAACCTTGAAAAAGTTTTGCAATACCAATTGCTCTAATTTAACAATTTTTAAAAATTAATGTTTTAGTCAGCTATAAAGGCTTCGGAACTTCTGCTCGAAAAAATGAAACCTGTGAAGGACAAGCTAAGTAACCCAACGTGGCAGCAGGTGGCAGCAGAATGTAAAAAGTTGGGAATGGACCTAACCAGTTGCTATTGCACTACTTACAATGATTCATTAAAACCTTATGATATTTGGGGCGTATGTGCTACCGAGGTTGAGATCGACTGCCTAACAGGCGAATATAAAGTAATTACCCTAATTTGATTCATAACTTTTTTCAAAATCGAATTTTAGTTTCTAAAAAAAAATTACGATGTTTTAAAAGGTTATTTATTGTATCGCTTCCATTTTTAAACAATATATTTGTCCCCAGATAGTTCGAGTAGACCTGATGAGTGATGGAGGTATGAGTTTGAGTCCGGATATTGACGTTGGTCAAGTTGAAGGCGCATTTATCATGGGACTTGGTTGGCTTCTCTCTGAAAAAATAATCATCGATGAAAATACCGGCGAACTCCTTACAAATAGAACATGGGTACTTGTGCTCTATCTATTATTATTCCTTGAACAATTTCACTACAATTTTCAAATAATTGAGAATTTTCAAAACTAAATATATGCCGTTCCATAGAATTACAAACCTCCCACTGCAAAGGATATACCCGGGGATTTTAGAGTCAGTTTATTGAAAAACGCGCCAAATTCCTACGGAGTTCTTCGTTCAAAATGTAAAGTAGCACCAAACATTTTTCACTAATTCGAATGTTTTCAATTCTATATACTGTGTACTCTCAATGCCGACGCTATTAATAAATCACGTAATTAATGTAAATGCTTCCAGGTTTAGCCGAAGCCCCATTTGTTTTAAGTTTGTCCGTCTTGTTTGCCATGAGAAGAGCTATTTATTCAGCCCGGTGTGATGCTGGAAACCATGATTGGTTTCAGTTGGGTAATGCAAAATTTTTTTCTGAAAATTCTCATTTGTGTACTACTAATTAACTTTAAAGCCATAGCTACATAATTTTTTACAACATTCAACATTTGCAGATGCTCCGTTGACTCCTGAAGACATTCAAAAATTCTGTTTAACTGATGCTACACAATTTACTTTTTAGGGGATTACTTTGCCAAAACTTTTCTACATTGCATTGAATCCTGTTTGTATGTAATTATAATTATGTTTATAATCATGTATTTTCATGTTGTTGTCAACTTCTCATTATTAATGGTCAACCTTTGAAGATTTTAAGTATAGTTATCTCCTTGTCTGTATAAGCGACATCTAGTAACACTACATCATATAACGTTTTCTCCAGGCCAAAGGGCAGCAATAAACTCTCGGATGTCAAATGTGTTGTAACATTCCACAGACCATTTTTTATCATTACTCATATTATGTCTCATGACAGTATTTGTAATCCTCCAGCGAGCTATCTCAATAAAGCGACAAACAAGAAGTGCTCACTCATATATGTATAAGATACTAACTAACACATATATTACTGTACCATGATAACCTAAAGACAAACGTAAATATGAGCCCAATGCCTAAATCTAATAACCTGCAAGCTGTCTGCCAGAACTATCAAGATTTTGTATCATGGTGAAGGGCAGTACACTCATTCCCTTTTAACAAGAAATACATGCATCATGATAATGACATTTAGTATGTACACATAACTGTTTCATTCAGAGCTGAATGAACTTTGAATGTTTATACTGATGTGTACTTTCAGATGGTTTGGAAATCGTAGAAAATCGATAAGGGTAAATATAATATATCGAGGAGATAAATTTAATGACTTAAGAGCATGCAAAGTCACCGCTTCTAAAATTAATATCTACGGCAACCCTATACAGGATCAACTGCGGTGGTGGTAGTGAGTCACTGCCCCGAACTTTCAAACACTCTCTTGAAGTATATAATGTAAGTATATAATTGTGTATAAGGAAACTTATGGGGTGGGGGAGGATGGAAGACAGAGCTGTAGAGATTAAATCCTCCTCGTATTCTCCTTTAAATTGAAGACAGTCTTACAGTGAGCCTGAGCCTGCTCTGCTTTGAACCGCAATTTTTTTACGAGCAATCAACTGTTTTTTTCCACTCTGCTTTGGGTCATCATACGTACGTTTCAATTTTTTAATTTTTAATAACATCATTTTTGTAATAATTGATTCTACAAAAAATATAGTTGCTAAACAAAATATTTAAGAATCTGGAAGTATACAATACAATTATTATTACTACCATTTAACTCTGAAAAGAATTCAACGTCAAATTATATTGGTGCATAATATGCATTGTTGATAACGTATCTATATAATCTATTTAACCAGAAAATCGACCTAGCCATGGATTCAAAAAATCATCAGTCGCTGGCGGTCAGCTTATTCAAAGTAGGAGCTGTTAAATTCGGATCCTTCAAGCTGAAGAAAGGACTAACCAGCCCAATTTACTTCGATTTACGAGTTGTCATCTCGCATCCGGACTTGATGGTATTTTTATAGTTTTATTTCCTTCTATATTACATCTACATAGTACTTGTCTTTACGTTTATGGCGTTGAACCAGGAAAAAATTGTAAAAATGCTGTCGAAAACGATTGACAGCTTTTATCAGCACATTTTATTTGTATCCTTATAGTCTAAGATAAGTGAAGCGATTTGGCGGGAGATCGAATCAAAGAGAGAGACTTTCGAAGCGGTTTGTGGGGTCCCCTATACAGCTCTCCCGATTGCAACGCTAGTTTCTGCCAACCATAACGTTCCCATGATCCTGAGACGGTATTATTTTACATTTTAATTTTTCTAACTACAATCTTTAGATTACATATCGTATGCCTGAAATAAAGTTTCACACCACTATTACTATGGTATTTGGTGATAAATTGGTAAAAAAAATTATGAATGTAGGTGTAACATGTATCTTGTAATCCATAACATACTAATTGTACCCTCGGATTTTAACTCAGTAAGGAAGCAAAAACCTACGGGACAGGGAAAATGGTCGAGGGTGAGTACAAACCAGGCTGGCGCTGTTTGATCATTGAAGATGTAGTGACGACTGGTTCGAGCATAGTGGAAACAGCGGAATCCCTCCGCCAACATGGGCTGGTTGTGGAAGAAACGGTAGTTATCTTGGATAGAGAGCAGGGGGCAGCACAAAACCTAGGAATTCACGGTATCAAGATGAAATCTCTCTTTCAAATGCAACCCCTGCTGCTTGCCTTGGAAACTGAAGGGTGTATCACTCAAGAGCAGAAAGCAAAAGTAGACGCTTACTTGTCCAAGACGTCGAACAAATTCGATCTGAAATTAGACAATCTCTTCCGGAAAAAACTCATCCCACGTATGACGTGCATTACATCGAAGAAACTACTCAAGATTATGTACAGGAAAAAAACCAACCTCTGTCTCTCAGCCGACTTGCAAAACTGGATGGAGGTTCTAGAAGTGGCTCGTATTCTAGGCCCTAACATCTGTCTCCTCAAAACGCACATTGACACGCTTAATCTCGAAAATTACTACCAAGTTGTAGAATTCAGAAAGCAATTGAAGGAGCTGGCGCACAAGTTTGAATTTCTCATCATGGAAGATCGCAAGTTTGCTGACATTGGCTCCACCGTCCAGAAACAGTTGACTTCCAAGCCTTTCGAAATCGCACAATGGGCGGATATAGTGACAGTACATGGGCTTCCGGGACCTGGAGTCCTTCAGTGCTTTGAGGGTCTCGAGAATATTGGCGTGGTCATCATTGCAGAGATGAGCTCCACTGGAAATCTCATGAGGAGGCTAAGCGATTACAAAAGCGAATGCTTCAAAATGACTGACGGATTTGATAAACTCGTCGCTGGCTTTGTATCCCAGTCTAAAATCCGAGTTGATAAAAAGGAGAGTTTTTACCTCCAATTCACGCCAGGTGTGTCCCTGCAATCTCATAACGAAGGGGATGGTCTTGGTCAGCAGTACTGCTATGTTGATGAAGCTGTTTTGGACCGCGGAGCTGACATCATCATTGTTGGTCGAGGGATTCTCAAGCATGGCAGCGATACTTGGGTGGAGGTTGCTGAAGAATTTCAGCGCAGGGGATGGGATGCCTTGGTTCAGAAGCTCATGAACAACTACAAAGACAATAAATAATCATTTCATTTCCTTTAGGTTGGAATGCGGTTTCACGCTTGTTAATTTTCTTATTACTTATACACTATACAGAAAATTATATCCGTTTTCATTATAATCTAAAAATAAAAGTTTGAAAATGCTAAATTTATTATACTACTTTTCCTTTGGGATTTTTCTTTTGGGAAGTCCTAGAATAAAGGCGTCCAATTCCTTTATGTCACCGTTCCATTTGCGGTGAGCACGGACTTTGACCCACATTCGAAGAAACGGAAACACAAAAGCAAGTTCACGCAGGTTGTCATTTCAGTACATGGTTTCGCATACTGCATATTTATAAATTCTACTTATCGCTAGACTGGAGAATCACTGTGCCATATTTTAGCAAGCATGTAAAATCGAGATTAGGTTATTTATTATAATTAGACCAATTTATTTAATATCAAATTTTGGGGAATTTCTGTATTTGCATTTTGGTCATGGATATAAATTCCATTTATTTATTTGCAATTACTGCTCTTTCATTGAGTTCCTGTCAGGAATTTCAGTTCAGTATCCCTGAGTTAGTAATAGTTCAGCGGAGGGCTAATGTGTTAACTAGTGGTGAACACGCGGGAAATTGCACCAACAGCAATAACGTCTGTAGTACTTACGTGACCATAAACATTACTTACGCAGAGAGATTCGACGACGCCATTTTGAGCCAAGTTGGGGATCGTTTTCAAATTAATTGTACTGCTCCTTACCTTACCCGTTGGGTGTCAACTATATCGCCGGTGATTACTAATCCATATTTATTATTATTAGCTAATTATTGGCCTAGCTCTAAATAATCTAATAATTTATCAGCTTATCAGTATATTACATGAGAGAAATTACATCTGTTTTTATGAAATCTGATTGATGCCAATTATTACGTCAACAAAACAGAAAAACTCTGCATACAGACAATCCCGTCGCTTTGAAAGAAACCCTTTGGTAGCAGAAAACGAAACATTTACCATCGGCTTTGAATTTGAGGTTGACAGTACTAGCAGCGGTTGGATTCGATGCGAAAGTTATGAAAATTCATCTTTACAGACGGAGTTCTTCATTTTTTCTCAAGGTTTATTTGGCATATTTCCATTTGCATTATATTATTTTAAGGTTTCAATAATTTTCAATAGGTCAATATAATACACCAAAATAATTAAATATAAGCTGAAATATTCAATAATTAACTGATTATTAGTCTTTACCAAGTTTAAAATAAAATGATCATAAATTCTTACAGATTCGAGGGACATTCTGGAAGACGATTTAAAACTTATAATAGAAGATCCTAAGGCACCGTATGTCGTAAAATGTATTGCAAATCGTCCAGATGTCGTTCCAACTTTAACGTATGAATTCGTAGAAACAGTAAGTAATCGCAACGTAATATATGAATTAAATTGTACTAATTATTTTGATTCATAATATTTATAAGTAAATAGAAATTCCAACGACGCATAAAATGTTAAATATCTATGAAGTATTAAAAGATTTATTATCAAAGATTCCAAAGTACTACATACATACACATAATTTCAATTAAGTACTACACAAAATAAGTTCTATCCAAAAACTATTTTCATGAAGTTTGGTGACAATGAGTACAACGAAGTAGATCCGGACCGCTTGGTCAAACCTTATGATCCCCGTTACGGTTACGTAATTAAACGGGAGGAAAGTGAGACCAGAGTTACATTTAGATGTACTGGACTGGATGACACTGAATATGTTGTACTTTTTATTTTACCAGGTATATTTAATACTCAAACTATAAATCAAGTACCTACCAGCACAAGTTTAATTCTTTCTATTTTTGTGATTTACACGCTCTAATTTAGGTAATGATACAGTCGAAAGACCCCTTTCTATTACTACTGGAGTCCCAGCTGGAATCAACGGAGAAGAAAAGTTGCTGGATATTTTCTGCACAAATCACGAACCATGGATTACCATCTTAAAAATGATCCGATGCAAGTTCCCAGATGAGTGCGACTGGCTGAAAGTGTGCTTTGAAAAGGTGGCATAATAAATCTTAGATTAAATAATAATTATTTTAAATGTAATTATTACACAGTTATTATAAGATACTAACACAGTAAATTGTTTGATCATTTAAGTGTTGGTTAGGGCACGACGTCGAGAAAGAAGAGCGACGTGAGAATGCAATCAGGTACGATCCTTCAGAAATAGTAGGTATAAATTTAATTGGGTTAGTTAGGTTTGTTGTCAAATATCGTTTTTTAATTTTTTCAGGTCAACCCTAAAAAATCCTTTCTCTACCGGCATTGTGAAATGCTATCTTTGGAAGGAACTGACAGTTAATTATTATAATTATTATTTCTTAGGGCTGGACCGATTGTCATGTAAGCTTTTCATCATTTAAGATCATGCACTTTTTTGGAATTTTATGATATTTATTAATTATAAATCAAATGTTATTAGCTTTGGAACCATTTATTATGTAAACAATCTTAATATTTTCAAAATGACATTAGAGCTTTGATATACATAGACATGCTAACAGACCGGATTCCTCAGGATGCTCTCATCAGACTGGAAACGGAGGTGCAGAACTACTACACAGCTATAAAAGCTACGTTTCGCTGTGAAATCTCAAGTTTTCTCTTGATATCTAATATTAAGTTTGTGGCTTTGCTGAGGAATGGGTCGGAATATCTGCTAGATGAAATCAATCCCTTGGGTAAATAAGCACATTTTATAGATTCTATATCATTGATAATTATTATTCATGAGTTGTTACTTGTTACCTTAAAATTGTTAAGGTAAAAATTATAAATTAAACCGCATAGCATTCACTATAAAAATGCGCAAACTTACAATAATTTTTTATATTAAAGGAGACGACTCTATTATCGAATACGAAGACCGTGGTTACTCCACGAAAGATAACCAGATTCACATGACAAAGGAAATGACTTATATTGCTTGCATGGCTCCTTGGTATAACTCCAGCGAGTGGATGCGGTCAGCTCCAAGAAGAGTAACTGTGAGGGGTAAGTTAAGAAAAAAATAATCAGTGCGACACTGCTTATTGTTAGCTACATTTCTTTTAACGATTGTATATATCAACCTGTTTGTTAGCCAATACTTTTCCAACCATGTTTCATTGCCATTGCATTTTTAATTGCTATGAAAACAGATGCAATCAAACCGACCATAGACGCATCCAATGGAAAAGTGCGGAGTTTCTACGTGAAAGAAGTCAATCATTACTTACTTTGCACAGCAACTGGGCATCCGAACCCTAAAATCACTTGGGAATTTCCTAACCAGGTGGCTTCATTTTTAATTATATAATTACAATCATAGTTAAAAACTTGACACTTCTTGTCTTTCAACTCTTACAAGTTTGTGGGACAAACAAATGTATTAATAACCAGTTGAAAATAGATAAATAAATATTAATACTTCATATTATTTGTAGGCTGTTCGGGACAAAATAAAATTTACGGATAATATTGAGAAAGAGTCGACATTGAATTTTCCAGCGATTGAACAATCCTTGAGTGGAGTCTACACTTGTATAGCTAAGAATGAATTCGGGGAAGATCGGGTGCCGTTTGAAGTCGTTGTTAAAGGTACTCAATTACATACATGTTTTGCATTATTTTATACAATGTTTTCATAAAACGAATTAATATTACGTTTTTTAATTACTACATAGATTTTGCCTTGGGAACAACTGCAATTGTATTAATCTCAGTGGCAGCATGTGGGTTTGCAGCACTCATGGGAGGACTCTTTTATTTGATGTGCATATATAATGATGCCAAGGTAGGTAATTGAAATTGACTAGTGATTCTCCTTGATGTATTATGTACCAAAAATTTATATTTTATAACTGATTGTTAATTAGATTAATGTATTTATTTTTATGTAAATAATAATTTCAGGATAGAATCCGAGACTTGACGGAAGAAGAAATTCAAGAATTCACTCATGGAAATCCAGAAGCTGAGGCAAGGGAGGAGGAAGAAAATCCAGAGACTGCAAAGTCAAGAGGATTTAAATCCTCTTACATTATTCAAGAAGAAGATTTAATTGTTGGTGCGTTTTGAATTTTACAACAAGGATTTATTATTGAAGAATTTTAATCAACTATACATAGTTTTTTGTCTGCAGCATGCATGGTATTTGTAACTTAATTATGTATATATTTGCAGCTAGGGATGCTGTATTGGGAGAGGGTGAGTATGGAATGGTTTATCGAGGGTTTTGGAACGGAGAGGCCGTCGCAGTCAAGACGACCAAGGCGAATGCTGAGGTTTCCTACTTTAAGGCTTTACTGGGCGAATTGAAAATAATGGCTTACATCGGCAATCACGGGCATGTGGTTAAGTTTTATGGTGCTGTTGTCAACAAAATTAGAGAAAGTATGTACATATAAATTATTTTGCATTTTCGAATGGTCAAAAATTATTAAAAATTTAAATTCTTTAAAAATTCAACAACCTACAGTATCTAAGCATGTTTTAAAATCAATGTACTTTTAGGGGTCGTATTTTCGGTTGTCGAATTGAGCCCTCTAGGAAATTTGCATGGATATTTACGTAAAATCGGCCCAGAGTTTATGAGTGTACAGGTGGATAAGAACATCGAGCTCACAGAGTAAAATATTTTAGCAAAGAATAAATAACATAGGAGTTCATTCTATAATGCTTATTTATATTAAAATATATAAATTAATATATTTTTAGAGTAATTACTTTTAGCATTTATTATATACTTTTATATCATTAATATTTTGTTTTGTAGCGCAAATTATGCGAACATCGGCAAAACCATAACAACGTTAAACTTAGTGCATTGGTGCAAACAAATTGCCGATGGAATGAATTATTTAGGGTCAAAGAAGGTAACAGTATTCAACTTGAAAAAATCTTGAACACGTGTATTTATATGCTTTACTTTGGGTCACGAACTTATCTTTAACTTCTCTTTTTGTTTTAGGTCATACACGGAGATTTGGCTGCAAGAAACATTCTTGTTTTTAAAAATGATATAGTAAAAATCACTGACTTCGGCTTATCCCGACAAACGTATGGATACTCTAATTACGTTAAGAAGCAAAAGGTAGCGTGCCGCGTGCCATAAAATATTTGGTAAAATTATGAAAGTGATTTGGATCTCAACTATACCATACTGAAGACAGTATTATTGAATTTTCCTCAAAGGTCCCGTTACCTTGGCGATGGATGGCGATAGAATCCCTTCGTTACATGGAATTCTCTACTCAATCGGATGTTTGGTCTTTTGGAGTAACAGTCTGGGAAATTTTCTCCCTTGGTGAGGTCCCTTACCCAGGTTTGACCTGGAGTTCGGATTTTGTGCAAAGTCTCACTGATGGATTGCGTATGAAAAAACCCGGCTTTGCTCCACAAGTTGGGTAATGAGAATTTATTTGCAAAACTTTTTAACCGCATACATGTTATGAGTTTTGAGAATTTTGAAATCAAAATGACATATAATTTGATCACAAAGGTATGACTATATGGTTCAATGCTGGAATCCCAAGCCCTCTCGCCGTCCCTCATTTGAAGTTCTAACGCAAGTGTTTTTGGAAATACTCAAAGCTTCAGATTTTACTGTGTAAGTTTACACAATTTTTATTTTTGTGATTTATTGAGCTCTAAACGTATATTTTTAGTTACCTCGATAACCCTACAATTTCATTGTTTAGCATAATCAGGTTATGCTTATTATTGATATGATTTTTTTTAATTTCAGGGAGAATCCGATGGGCAATGTAGACCAAAAACAACAGCAACAACACAAACAAAACTCGAATAGTAATTATGTAAACGTGTAATTTAATAAAATAGATATTAATAAATAAATAATAATTAGTTTGTACAAATGGTATTCATGCTTTGTTCGAATTTTTAATTCTAAAACATTCAAACTACTCATACTTGCGTAAGTAAGCTCATATTACGTGACAGTTTAAGTATAAGATTGTAAGAACACAATTTAAATAAAAGATTTTCTTTCACTCACTTAAATAACACTTCTAAAAGTTACAGGAGAATTAATGAGAGTATTGTTAATTTAGTATTCAGTGAAGTTAGCATATATTAGTTTTTCATTATTATCGGCGAGGTTATTAAATTAATGGAATCAGCAGCGTCAAGCATCTGTAGAGTGGTTAATATGTAGGATTATAACTGAAAATGGAACTTCACGGTAAAGGTGGTCCGGGTAAGAATGGGGGACCAGCAAACACAGGAATAGCACCGGGTGGAAATGTTTGTCTTTGTAAATACGGTGGACCTGGTAACAAAGGTTGTCCTATTATTACCGGACCCGGCGGTCCTAGTAATACAGGAGGCCCTGGTAGTATAGGACGTCCTGGTAACACTGGAGGCGGTACTGGTAACACAGGTGGTCTGGCTATCAGAGGTGGCGGAGGAACTTTTTCGGGCGGTAAAACTAATCCGGGCGGTGGTGGGGGTAAAGGCGGTGGTGGGCCAAATGGTGGTCCAATTAACCCATGAGGAGGTCGTCCTTTATTGAGATTAGCACATTTTGCTGTTTTAAATATTTTGCACAAAATTTTTTTTAATATAATAAATCTCTTTGTTCTGTGTTTGCCATTTACTTTAGTAATAAGTCTTTGACGAGGATTCCTTGCGGTTATGTTGTATCTGGATAAAACGTTTTGGTTTACTCCAATAGTGAAGACGTGGATAGGGGAATTGGGACTCGCAATTCTTCCTTCTCTTGTCGTATTTTGCTCCTCGGGGATGCTTAATCCATCACATTCTGAATATAGTACCACCAGTATTATGGATATGGCTAGGATCGGCAACTGCAATTTTTACAAACAAATTAAAATTGAACCAAAATTCAGATAAGTCCAATTCGCAATGAAAACCAAATTTACCTTAAAAGGTCCCATTGCTAAAAATAAAATACAGTAGGAGAATACCAAAAGGTTAGTAAAGTATGACTATGTGAAGTTATAAGTATGTGATTATCTGTAGGTAAACTTTAAACAAACAGGAAAGAATCGTCTTGCTGTTAACAATATCTTGAAGATAACATTGACGTTTGACATATGAATTCTTGTGTGAAGATGCAAGGAGCATTTATACTTAACGGACATTAATTTCACCTTCACTGAACTAAATTTAGAAGTTGTGATTACTATGTTCAAGCAAGGTTAAGCTTAAACTACGACGTAATTGGGTTGTTTACCCAATTGTTTGTTTGCAATTATAATAATTCTGAGTACCAATTATGAAGCTTTAGTTTAGTGTTGTTCTTGCCATTAATGCAATCCGCCTGAATCCAGTGTCGGTATAGTAAGTGCCTCGTTTGCAGAATTGCATAATTGATATTAATAAGAGGTGGACAATATAGTACATTGAAACTAACACACTTATTGACTTATTATTAAGTGCATTTAAGTAACTTCATTCAAATGATTCTCACCCCAAATTTTTATAATTAGAAAATTTTACAGTGATTCCGTACATACTACATGTACATATTAAATGTATGTACATGCTGTTTTTGTCTGCACGGCATTAATTAGAAGTTTAGCATTGAAAATCTGATCCTCACACCTACGTATGTTTACACGAAAATACATAGGCTAATGACTTAACATGACTTTTGAAGAGCATATAATAATGGTTGTATAGGATTGCTGTCAGTGAACTAGACTACTTAAGAGTATAAATATAAACATAAACAGAATGAATATCACAAGGACGAAAGACTTTCCTAGGCTGAACCTTTATTTAATTTTCCAGACAACATGTCCACATCCACATAATAGTACAGATACTATAAAGAGAATTATCATGAAGGAAATATGACGATCATTTTTTAAATTAATGATTATATTATCGTAATATAGAGTGTATATAACAATCCAAATTACTTTATTAACGATGAATGGATTTGTAAGAGTTCAAAGCATGGATACATACGAAAGCTTCCTAAAGGCTTCTTCATACCTTTCAGGTAAAGTGTCACAATTTTTTCTTGACCATCGTTAAGGGTTCCAAGGTAACGGAAGTATGTAGAATATATGTTTTTGGAATCTACAGTTACTTAAAGGTATGTATTATTAGTAATATTATCAATTAAAATGGGGATAATCCTGTATAAATACATGTGAATAACAGAAATCCAATTTCCTACATTAACCGCTGTTCTTCGTATGTTGGAAACACATGAAAAGAACTATGGTGCAAATGCAAATCAATTTAAAGCATTGTTGAATTTTTTACTAGCAACGGAGCTACGGAGATGTATACCACTCCCTGAATATGAGTTTGACAAGATTTATCTGTTTCTGATTTATTAATTTTTTATTGGAAAAACACCATGATACAAGTTACAATGTAATGGAAGATGGTAACATATGGCAACCACAAGATTATTATACTTCATATATGTATATGAATGAACTCAATCAACGACGGGGCGCCTAATTAGCATTTTCTCATATTTTCCTGGAAAATTAACCTTTATTCATGTATTACTATTAATAAGAAATGATCTATTGACCATAAATAGCCTTGTAAATTCCACGAAAAAGCACTTAAAGTTAATTTTGAATTCAATATGCTTACGTGAATGTAACGGGGAAACCCGAAATCACAATCAGATTTCTAAACCTCAATGTGTATATCCATTTAATAAGTGATTATTGCTTTAGTCAAGAAATACGTACTAAACTTTTTCCATTTATTATTAATAAACATGTGTGCGATTGCTATTGTAACTATTAAAATAGCAAATATTATTAATAAAACTAGCAATATATTAAATAGGTAATAGTTTATTATTTTCGACTTTCTTCAAATCGCAAGCCATTCCGTGTAAATTTCATAATTACATTGATATCCATTAGTGGAGATACTGTGGATTTCTATTTTCTATTATGAATGATTAAAACGCTTCAGGGATTACCTGCTACTTTTATTGTTATACGGATTCGGTAAAGTTGACTAAGAAACTTAACTTGTAATCCCTGTCACAGAGTGATATGAAATATCCTAAATCTGTTGATTTTATAATCGTAGGTAATTACGTATCACGGGTCTTAGCAAGGAAAATAATATTTGTGTGCGGGACTCACATTACAAATACAAAGGACCACACTACATTGAAAACCTGTATGTATCATCCGAAAATATGAAGTGGCTTATGTCCAACAGGTCCTCCATACCATTCAGGTAATTGGTTCTGCGGAATACTTTTATGAAGCTGTGGTATCCACTGGTCCCGATTCGTACCATAGCTCTCAACTCTACCCAACATGCGGCTAAACAGAGGGCGCGCCAGATTAATGACAATTTCGGTGACGGGGTTTACTGCAATGGAATAGAAATTCAAATAATGATGACCAAAATTGGATTCTATGTGCATAATAATAATATTGATTGTATAGCATCAATCTACATCAAATATATATGAATACTTACTATTGATAGCATAAATTTTCCCCACATTCTTTTCAAAAAACCTACGAAATCGTCGGCCGTAATTGAAGGTGTACGAAATGACTATAGAAATAGATATACGAACAAAATTAAATGGACATACCAAGATCTAAGCGTTAGCGTATACATACAATTGTATATTTGAGTAGTGTAATATTAATTAATTATAATTTTAAAGTATTATTATAACGGCATATTGAAAATGCTTATTACTCAATGGATCCGAAACTTGTTCCAGTCGCAAACCCTCGAAGTCAATCAGGAGGACATGTTGCTTGTTGTTGGGATCTATCATTTTGTGAGATTTAATGCCTACATAGCAAGACTGGCGAATGAATTTCTCAAACTCATCTTTTTTTGCTTTTGATCCGTGGGCTATTGGCACCATGTTGAACTTTCCCATTTCAGCGATCCAAACTGTATTATAACAATAATTAACTAATAATTAGCAAAACTATAAGTAACCATTGATTTCAGTTTTTACTATTTTCTCACATGAGATTTTAGCCGAAAAAGAAGAAAATAAACAATATACCGGGTCTGTTTTTATAATCGAATCCCGTCAAATAAAAGGGATATTCTCTGTAGAAGTTTC
This sequence comes from Lipothrix lubbocki, assembly GCA_034696945.1. Classification (NCBI taxonomy): domain Eukaryota; kingdom Metazoa; phylum Arthropoda; class Collembola; order Symphypleona; family Sminthuridae; genus Lipothrix; species Lipothrix lubbocki. The sequence continues at coordinate 16,948 of JAQGAK010000847.1, read as the reverse complement.
CTGATGCTCTCCAGTGTTCATAGTCTTCGGCCAAGTTGCCATCAGGAACCGTCTGCATAGGTATATTACAAGCATTTATAAAAGTTTTATGAAAATTTTTTAATTAATTTCAATTGAACAGATATGTCTGAAATATTTTTAGTGACTTACACTGAGATCAATTTTGAGTTCATACCCAAAAAGTTGACTCGAATTTCGCTTAAGCTTATTAATAACTGGGCGGCCTGAGTGATTTCGACTATCAATTAATTTTTTTAACCGCTCTTCTTGCAGGGAATTTTCAAACCGTTCTGCGCCCTTTTGACCGTTGCTACTTTCTATGTTGAAAAAACATATGAAAATAGTTACAGTGCAAATGCAAATTTTATTAAACATTGTTGAATTTATTACTAGCAATACGGCGGTACTAGCTGGTTATTTAGTTGACACAGGATATCTGTCACGGATTGTAAGAGCATTTATAGCATTATATAGAAAATTCTCTGAAATTAAAAGTGTGTAAAAATACTGGGAAAACGCATGTTACAATGTAATTAGCTAGACCACAAAATTATATATATTCTTTCAACGATGTGACGTCAAATTAGTAATTTCCCTGTCCAGAAAATAACCTTCGCTTGTGGTGCATTCAATATAGTATAACATAAACTAAGGCTGCCAATATGTTCTTTATTACGGCCTTCGGCATTGCCAATACTAAAAATGAAATGACATGAAGCCATTTATGCTCTCTCAAATTTTTATTCACGAAAATTATATCGCAATATTGATAGAGCAATGATCTAATAACCATAAATAGCCTTGTAAATTCCACGGAAAAGCATAATAATTTTAAATGAAAATGCTTATGTGAATGGTATGATGGGAAAGTCCATAACCGTAATCACATTTGGTAACCTCAGTGTAAATTTAATTATTATTGCTTCAGTTCAGAACTAATTATTACGTAAAAATTTAAATAACTATTTATAGCAGTACTAGTAGTACTAGTAGGGTTTTATTCATTTGGACCAAACCCCTTCAATGTTCAGACAACTTATATCAAGCCTTTTAGATAAAAATAAATAATTATACATATACGTAACAGCTTTTGTAACTATTTTTAGCATGTTCTACTATTATTATTAAATTATTGCGTCTTTATGCAAGTCATACATGATTTCCAATAGCGAAAATTGTTAAATAGCTTTGCATGCTACTCATATGTAAGTATATATGTATATAGGTAAGTATATATTTCGGAACCGTTCAATTTATTATTGAGCACATAGAATAGTGCGAATCAATTTGTCTTCTGAGTTCTGATGCTTGTTAAAATATTATAATTTATTACAGTATTTACTGATAAAGGAAAGTACAATTTATTACAAACTGATAGTATACAGATCTGTATTTAATATTACCTATATTGTTTTCTGTCGCCGATAAATAAGTTTTAATTTAGTCACTCAACTCCATAGTATACACACATACATTACATTAAAAATACTGACGAATTTTGAAAAATGAAAAAAATGTTTGCAATTTTTCAACCCAATACATAGATGGGCTTATGATTTGGTGAACCTCCGTACCATTCAGGCAGTTGATCTGCAGGGAAGCTCTTCAGTAGTTGAGGGATCCATTGCTCTTTGTTTGTTCCATAGCTTTCCACTCGGTGCAAGATACGGGCAAATAATGGTCTGGCCAAATTAATTAAAACCTCTGTGACGGGGTTAACTGAAAGCAAAATGTTACCAATTTAACAATTTTTTTTACATAAATATCAAGAAAGATCGTAGCCATGGAAATAGGTATATAGCTTACCATTAACTACCACCATTTTTGCAATATTTTTTTCAAAGAATCGCCGGTAACGTCTGGCGTAGTCAAATGTGTAAGCGACGGCTTGAAATAATATTTAGCTTACAATGAAATTCTGCTTTTGCGTATGTAATTTAATAATTTATTATTCTTAATCATAATTTTAAAAAAATAAACATCAACTTACTCACGGGATCCGACACTTGCTCTAACCTCAAGCCCTCAAAATCAATAATAAAGTTATGAAGTTTATTATTCCGATTCATGATTTTCTGGGATTTAATAGCAATATAGGCAGCTTGTCGAATAAACTTTTCAAAAACTTCCTGCATGCTCCGTGGTCCATGAGCAATTTTTTGCAGATTGAATTTCCCAAATTCAGCAATCCAAACTTAATACGGAAATAATAAAAGGATTAAAATGTATTACAAAACAAAGCAACAGATAGAGGAAATGCACCGTTAGGGGTGTAGTGAGAATTTACTTGCTCTCTGCTTTGCATCGAACCCACTCAAGTAGAATGGGAATTGCTTTTGGAAATCCTCAGGTGCCTGCCATGTCTCCAAGTCATCATCTGGCCTCAAACCAGGTATTGTCTAAAGGTGTTAATTGGATTCAAACAAACTCTAGTAACTCAATATATACTTCTGCAGTTATCAAATTAAAAACTGATAAACCAACGAAGAGTGAACTTACGCTTATATCGACATCGTAACTAAACCCGTACACATAGTTAGATAAACTCCGTTGGCTAGGATTCGTTCTTGTATGATTGTCGTTTTTAGCAATATTAATTACGTTGTCATTCTCGATTTGACCATTTATAGAAAATATATTATTGCAAGATAAAATTGCTAAAAAACACAAGTGCACCTTCAGCATGATGGAGCTTTTATGGTTTATTTTGCCCTTGGAGAAACTATGAATTCGCGGAGTTCCAATCTTAGCAAATGTCTGGCTTTTACAACGGAAGGGTTTATTTATACATGATGGCTTTATAAGAAAGCTGGTGAATTTTAAGGAAATAGTGTCAACAAAATCTTCCCTCCTGTTTTGTAGAAAGAAACCAAAAGAACCACTATTACTGTAGGGGGATAAATGCCATTTGTAAAAATAAATGTAAAGAACCTACGTTTGTGTATTGTTAGCATGTATGTATATGAACAGGAACAAAAATCCTGAATCCTGACGTTTAAATTCCAGACGTTTTCTTGGAAAACGAGTACATTTTTACTAAACAAGGAATTCCAAGAAATTGTTTCTACTCCATATGTATATTATTCATATTGAGGTTTAAAAGGCTAAAAACTTTAACTTAAAAGTTTCTACAAAAAATGGACAACATTAAATATACACGAAAAACTGGAAATCACGTATTAATCGCACGCAGAGTGGTAATTTATTGTTAGTCAAACAAGATTTTAGGCTAATTTTTCTGGAATGCACCATATGTATGTACTGGCACTTTATATATTTTTGCTTTAACTTGTTAAATGTACTTAAGTGTAGGTACTTAAGTAATTACTAAAGTTACTTGGTATACTTAGACTACTACAAATTCATATCTTAATATGCACAGTTATTAATTATGCGCTGCTCATGAGTGTTTTACTTGTGTGTTGTATTCTATACTAGATAGTGTACATGCTGAATCCTAAATTCATCTTCACATATCATACGATAAATACGATTCACTAAAAGCTATTCAACCAAATAAATCATAAGTATATTGGAATAACGCTTTACATACAAATCAGAGTAATAATAAAACCGGTTTGCTTCAATTAAGGACATGCAAGGTAACTTATTCCAAAAAATAGAAATCCTACATCCTTCATTTGTTTAAAATTATAATATATGTATAATACAGATACTAAACTAATCTCGGTAAAAGGATTCTGAAATGTTAGCTATCAATTGAGTAAAAATAGCACTTCCTACTCAGATATACATATCAACATAGTTGTTTCTAGCAGGTCCTGATCGAGTCCTCGATGATGACAAAATTGTCTTTTGATATTATTTCAAACAGGAAGTGCAGGTAATTATAAACATAATACCTATGTAAAAAGTATATTATTACAAAACATTCCATCTTCGATCTAAAAGTTTTAGTTAAATACCCGAGGGCCAGAATTTGCATACTTAAATTTTTTTTAAACTATCTAAAAACCTCCAAAAATTAATAAATTGCGGAAGAACTCCAAGTAATATTGTTACACATGATTGCTATTCAATAATATCATTTTCATGTTATGACTGATAATGGCTAATGACTAGTATAAAAATGAATTAATTCTAATTTTATTAAAATGCGTACGCTCTCTATAATGTAATGCTCACAAGTGCAACAAATGTAATTTTTTCCTGTAAAGCAAGGTGAATACTTTTTATTACTTGTATAAATATATTTTCATGAGGTACATAAGAAGGTTTTTAAGGATCCCACATTTTCCAGTATACTGAATACAATACTAATACAACTACGAGGTCACTGGCTCATATTGCTCTTGTTGAAGAATAATTGCCAATGCACCTTTAACTTCCATGAAACTAGGTCTTTCAGCGGGTGTATGGTTCCAACAATCCGCAATATACTTATACCTGAAGAAGGGAATACAATTGTAATAAAAAATAAAAGAATACACAGTTGTCAGGTTATTATTCAACTTACACAATCTTCGGAGCTCTGTATGGTCTTCCCATTCGCAGTCCATTAACTAGTTTATCCACGAAGTCAATGGAATAAGTCAATCCTGGATAAGGCGTCTCACCCAAGCTAAATATTTCCCACATGGTAATTCCAAATGACCACATGTCCGAATGGCTGGAGAACTCCATGTAGCGAAGAGATTCTATTGCCATCCATCTCCATGGCAGCGGTGCCTGTAGTTAATTAGTGAATACCAAATTTTGAAGACGCTTGGCAGTTCCCAAATAATTGTAGTTCTCACATATCAGTAATCACTAATCGCATTTACCTTTTGCTGCTTCACATAACTTGAGTATCCATACAACTGACGAGAAAGTCCGAAGTCAGTAATCTTAACCACATTATTTCTGAATACTAAGATGTTTCTTGTAGCCAAATCCCCATGAATAACCTAGCGTTTAAATAAGTCTCAAGAAGTCAAATAAACATCAACCGCATAACCAAAACCACAACAGAAGTTGTTTGCAGCTTATGAAAATACCTTCTTCCCAGCCAAATAGTCCATACCATTCGCGATTTGCTGGCACCAGTCAATCAAGTTCAGAGTAGTTGGGGCATTCATAACGTTTTCATATGTCGACCTCCTAAAAAGTATTAGAAGTACCAGATCTATACAAACTTACATACCTGTACTTAATTAATATAAATGAAATGTGTTCACTTCCATACTCAGGATGGAAATCCCCGTCTTTGCTCACTAGGCTCAAAAATTCTGGGGAAATCTTCCGAAGGTGTGAGTGCAAATTGCCAAAGGGGCTCAATTCGACAACGCAATATACCATTCCTATAAACAGCAAGGACCTTTAAGATAAGCATTCCTTATGAAGAAAATGGAAATATGAATTAACTAAATTGACACATGAAATGGACTAATTTCCTGGAGTTAGCTCAAATAACATGACTAACGTTCTCGAATCTTGCTGACGACGGCTCCGCGAAATATGACGAGATTATCATGCCTTCCGATGTACCCCATGATCTTCAGCTCCCCAAGGAAAGCTTTAAAGTAAGATACATCTGCATTTGGCTTTGTCGTCTTGATGGCCACCGCTTCGTTGTTAAGAAAACCACGGTAAACCATCCCGTATTCACCTTCACCCAAAATGGCACTTTTGACTATTTCAAAAACAAACTCAATTTGAGTGCATGCTACTGACATGAATTCGTACTCGTAAATTTATTAATTTAGATCCGGAATTTTACCAACGATGACTTCATCTTCTGGTATAACATAGGTTGTATTAAACCCTTTATTTTTCGCTGCTTCAGCTCCAGCTTCCTCAGCATCATTTGCCTCTGGATTACCGAGATTAAATTCATTGATTTCTTCTTCTGTTAAATCTCTGATTTTATCCTACGTTAAGGAACATACAAAATATCAAAATACATATGTTATCATTACAAGTTCTATGCCAATAGAAAGATAGTAATGTTTCACTTATAGCCAAATTATTTGTAGTTTACCTTTGCACTGTGATATTTCCAGCTCAAGTACACAATGCCAATCAGTAGAATTACGAATCCAATACTTGCACCAATTATGCCACCTGTAGCATAGGGACTAAGACTTGTATCTATGAAATAGTGTTGAGGTTTTGGGTTACTTTACTTTTTGTAGGGTAATTATTTACTCACTCAATCAATTTGTAATTTTTTCAGTCACCTCTTTTTTCGACTTTGACATTAAAGTCGAGGGTTTCGATCCCGAACAGGTTGCTTGCCACACATGTATAATTTCCTTCAAAAGTTTCACTGACCTCGGAAAAAGTTATTGTTGACTCTCCTTCACTTTTGTCATTGTATTTGACAGTGTTTTTGACATCCTGAAATGTAACAATTGCATCCCAGAATTGATTTTATTATTGATTGCATTCTGATATTTTAATTATTTTGTCCTTTTTAATGTTCATGACTTTATCACATCATTTGGAAACATCCAAGAGATTTCAGGCTTTGGTTCCCCTCTTGCACTACAATGTAATAAATATTGAGCTTTTCCTTCGTCCAAATAAAACACCCTTGAAGTGGATTCACTTGCTTGTTCGATTTCTGGTTTCATGATATCTGTATAGTGAAGTAAGTTAAGAGATTTCAGGTTTCATGTCCAACTCCAAGAAGATCAATCATTTAATTTATAAAGTTTATGAGTGTATATAAGCTTATTTAGTTGGTATTTCTTAAAAAATACTAACCCTTTGGTGCAATAGCACGGGAAATATTGTACCAAGCGCTGGAGTTATGCCAAGGAGCTAAACATAAAATGGCTTCCATATCCGTTGTCAAGGAAACGTTTATCCGCTTACGCGAATACCCGATGCTTGTGAATTCAATAATGGATCTGTCTCCTGTAATAATTTGTAAGTGTAAGCAATTTTGTCCACAGATAAATTATATTGTTATGATGAGACGTATAATTTAATAATTTTAGATAGACATAAAAATACCAGCTGGATTGATTTCTTCCAAGAGTCTCCTCGTCAGATTTTTGTATCCAACAGCAAATTTGATGTTTGATATAAACAAGAATGTGGAAATTTCACAAATGAATTCCACGGGTTTGTCAGTATAAAATGACTGCTCATCTGTTGTAAGTCTCATTAAAGCAGTTTCAGGTATGGAAGTATCTGATAATAAATCTATGAAAACAAACCAAATTATACATACGCCTTTCGTTATAAGTATAATCAAACTTCAATTTTAAAGTTTCGGCACCAATAAGCTGTTTTGTAATTTTTCAAATAACCTACATGATATTCTGTCTAATCCAGTAAAGAAATATTCATATCCATAAATTTTTGTCGTGATTTGCAAGGTATCTACGACAGTTCCAGTGCATTGAACCATACCTCGAGGATATTGATGACGTAAGGTTTTGCTGCAATTTAGTAAGTGTTAAACTATAATTTATCCTTAAGTGAATGGTTAATTGATTTTACTGTTGATGTGATTTTGTCATTGTTCCTATTAATACCTGTTTTTCAGCTGAAGCGAATCCCATAATTCGAAACGTTTTTCATAATCACCTGTTGTGCATTCCTAAAATCAGTACAACAAAATTTGAAACAGCAAAGATTAAATTGGTGCTCCGCAAATCAAATTATGTAGATAAAATACAGTTAGCGTTATAACATAGAACGAGGTGATAGCTATACCACAAACTTTAACCATTCTATGACTTTAAGTGCTGACATCTAGTTGTCACGCCGATTGAGCACATTTCATATAAATATATATTACATAAAAAATAATTATAATTTCAAGACCTTACATGTTGAAAGCAATGCTTCAACCAATCACACTCGAATGGAAATCTGCAACGAATCATTACTAGCTTGTCTACCGTGGTTTCATTAGAAACACATGAAATTCGGGAGAGCCGCTTCTGAGCTAATTGCCCTTTGCCCAGAGACAAGTCTAGTGCATATCTCTCATCCCTTGATAGTTCATTGTAATATTCTGTGTGGATTCACATGAGCAAAAATACGCCATAAGATAAAATTAGTAATAAAAAGGAATTTAATTCATTACAGGTTTTAAAAAAAATCAATTAATCAAAATTAATCATTAAACTTACCCTGATTCACAAAAGTATATACAGACTTGAGCTCAATCGTCTTGTCAATGTTATTGTCAGATTTGCATTCATAGCTCTCTTTATTCTCACCTTCCCCCAAAACCAAGAAGCCACGACGGGGATCATAACCCTGAACTTGCGGTACAACTTGCAAAACTTTAGTGCTACCATTGTTCTTTAATAAATGTTTGTAATTTTCAAAATTATGTTTTTTAAATCAAATTTAACAAAGCTTTGTATCTTAAATCCTTACTGATATCTGGATATTTTGCAGAAGGCTGACATGAACTGCGGGATAATTGGCTGTGCAAGGTACGACAAACACATCACTTGTGTTTAAACTTATTTCCGGATAAGTAAATGCTACTAAATCTGTGCTACCTATGGAAACAAATTTTGTATTACATTTCATAATTAAAACATTTGTTAGGAAGGGACAAAAATACCCCCCCCCCAGATATACAAACTTACTTTGCGCAAATATGTAAATCTCCGCGGACAATGATACATTAGTGGCATGTTCGCAACGAATTGACCCACTAGTTCCGAAGTTGCTTATAATCATGAATTCGCTAATAAATTCTGTGGTCTCACTTGGGTGCAGTGGGTCTTGATCGAACCTTTTGTACTCCCTGTATTCTGCAATAGACTAAAAATCCCCATGGGTTAGGCCAGCATCTGGAGATTTCACGAATCTATCTCTCTCAATGCTGTTGTTATATATTTTAAATATAGTGTAAAAAGCAACTTTACAATAATAACAATGCATGTATTTATTACTGTTGGAATGACATTTGACATCCACCGAGTAAGATATTGAGCTTTGCAGGTTGCAGTGAAACGATCTCCATTGGTTGCTAATATGACGTCGTCTGTTAAATTAAAAACTAGTAATTCTGGACTACTGTAGCAACCAATATCTTTTTCAGTTTGATTTTCACAAACAGTAAGACGTTTTTCCCGTGTCACGATTAGGGTTGGTTTAACTCTATTTTCAGTTGCAATAATTATTAACGTCTTAAAAATAATCACTGCCAAAAAGCAGCGTAGAAAAATGATAAATATGTTAAACATGCTGATACCGTATGGAATCGTGGAATGTAACTACACATCATAGAACTGCTAAATTTGTCTGTGGCATTAAAATAGACTTCGCAATAAATTTTCAGGGAAGTTACGCACTAAATTTAATTGGGGAATTTTTCCATTAAATTTCCTTCTAGTGTGCTGCTGGCCTTGACATCGTTACTCAAAAATTTGTTAATATAAACCAACGCAGTTTGTTCCAAGATGTTGAAACGAAAGGAAGGAAATAAAAGGTTGAAAGCTCTAAATTGTATGCTTTCGAGGAAAAAATTTGATGTAAAAATTGGAGAAGTGAAGAATTACATCGTGTGTTTGTAAAGCTATACACCTATGATTCACTTCATTCTCTGTTAAAAAGCACTCGATATAACTTATTTCGATTATCCATGTTTGATTAATGATTGCTTGATGGTAACTTGAATAACTGAAATGCGGTTGCTTTTGATTTATAATACGAAATTGAATTTATTTAAATTAAAAACCATACTTTACTATCTAATTTCTTGGAAGCTAGCACCAAAATAGTGTAATAAAGCGTCTGCTAAATAGCAGTACATTAAATAATTATTATTATTAAATCGCTACCTTGCAAATACTGTACACGGCAAAAAAATTCATTTGGTTTTACAAAAACTTTCATATAAGTACAATACATATCTGTAATAACAAGTCAATGTTCATTAGAAATACATAGATACAAAGAATTAAATTAATAAAGTATACTTGAACGATGTGCGTAATACGAAACGGTGTTACATTATGACATGTAAGTAATAATCGATACAATTCTGGAATATTCTTGTTAATTTTATATATGGCTGAATTTACAAGACGAAACAATAAAACTTATCACGTTGGTGTGATTTTAAACAAACTAAATAAATATAGATATCACACAATAATATAATACATAGGTACATTATCAGGTGGGACATGAACTAAATACGTCGACATCAGAAATACAATTTTGATGCAACAGCATCACCTTAAAATGCCTCTTGGGTTATTTCGTTGTAGTCGTGGTACCAATCACCAACAATGTTCACTGGTTTATCAATCCATTTAGCCAAATCCAATCCAACTGTGTCGTCTGGTAAAAATTTAGCTAATTCCTAAAAATACATTATTAATTGTACTTAAGGGTGGCGAATTATTAATAAATGAATAATTTCTAAAACTAAATAATGCATACCTTGTAATGAGACTGAACGTGGGTTTGCGCTTTAGTACTAAACATGCTTTTGGCTCCCAGACTAATGTACAATTCATCAAAAATCTTCTTGCATTGAGTTCTTGTGATGTGTCCACAACTAGACAAACTTAGAGTAGCCAAATAGAAGGTTTGAGCTAAATGCCACAATCGGAGAAATTCTCGCTCACAATTCTTCAGTTCTTCCTTTGTCCAGGGAAACTGACGTCTCATCAACGTGTAGAAAAAGCTATAAAACCGATCTACCAAATCTGTCCTGAAGGATTTTTTCAACAAATCATCATCAAAAGTAACTATCCTAACTGCGATTTGCAGAAATTCCTTTAAAACCCGTAATGATGACAATCCTTTAGTCGTCTGTAATAGAACACAATCCATTTCACATCACGATCACATTCATTCTTATATATCCATTATTATATAAAGTGTGTTAGTTTATAAGCTTTTGTGTAAATGACTATACCGTGTGCTTCTGCTGAGCTGAAACGATCATATCAGACAATTTCATTTGAATGAAAAACACTACGTAAGGGAAATATTTGTCAACTTCATCGTTGTCGTTAATGAAAGAGGTTACATCCTGAATAATAACATTATAACACGTTTATACGTAAGAACAAATATTTGACAATAATGCACTTTGTGTGGTTTTATAAAGTTACCTTATGATTCACATCATTCTGGGCTGCGATAGCTTTCATAATAACTTGCTTCCAATTTCGATTTTTTCCTTGATTAATTTTCAACTTATATTTAAAACGATGACAACGCGTTATTTCAGTCTTGCAAATAGGAACTGGGCATAATAGTGGACTAAATACACTATTCAAATGAACTTCTAGAGTGCGATGCTCTATCGCATGTCCGCATTCTTCTAATAAGACGTATCTGTAAATACAACTGGCTCATTAGGCTTGGAAATATGGAATTACATAAGGCAGAAAATTATCTGAGATCGCAACGTGGCAATTTTTTTTAATGAACTAACCTTTCAGATACACACAAAATATTGACTTCCAGGGATGAATTTCTGTAGAGACCATTGGTATTACAATGTCTACATTGTGTGGGACAAGGTTCACCACAAAATCCAAGACACGAATGACCACATTTTAAAATTTTTAAACATGGTTCATCACAAGGGTCGCGATCACAGACTTCAGAGCATAATTTACTACAGGATTTATGTTCACAAGCCCACGGGCATGGTTCCTGATATAATTAAATAAACAACGTTACGTAAAAATAAGCAAATATATAATAGGTAAAGGAAAAAAGTTTGATAAAATCACTCACTACACATGTATCGCATACATCTCCACATAGACCTGTACATTCCAGATGCTCACACTGGATCCTACATTTTCTTTGACAAGAACAGTCTTGGAAACAGAGGAACTCACACCTAAGGACGAATTGTAACAATTTATACATTTCTTAGTATTAACTTATGTATAATATAAAAATCAAGTAAAATAAATTATAATTTTTGTGCTCACTGATGTCCACATGGTAGAATCTTCTCGCACTTTGCTTCACACTTGACATGAAGTCTACCCTGCAAACACGAAGTACAGGTACCTTGACAGCGATGTCCGCAACCTCCATCTTTCTTCGGGAATGTGTAGTTACACCTTTGCAAACAAAATTTAAGACTCTTCTTCGTAGATTCTTCATTTTCAGCTAAAAAGCAAGGAACTGGAACTTTGTGACTGCAAGGCAGATTGCTTTTACACATAACCGTACAAGGTGGACAGGGTTCATAACACAACACTGGACAAGGGTGACCTCGTATACATGACTTAGCACAACGAAACTGGCACTTGTAATCCTCATGATCCTTCTTGTGACATATAGATTGACACTTGTGACCACACACAAGTTTCTGCTCGCAAGGACGTGTGCAACCACCTTCGGGAGCAAGTCGTTGAAAATTCTCAGGGTGATGAATATTTTGAATCTTGCCGTGAATTTGACATTGAATAGGTAAATATGGTCCGATTGCAGATTCCTTAGCAAGTTTCTTTTGAATTTGTCTCCAAGTCTTGGACCGAGACATTAACTGAGTCATGTTTCCAATAATGAACAAGCCAAGCCTGTAAGATATTTCCAATATCATGTAATATTAACAATGACAAATAAGATAAATATATTTGTTTGAAAATTAGAAATCTCACATACTTTGCTCTTGATAAAGCTACACAAATTCGGTTGTCCTTCTTCAAAAAACCGATTTTAGCCTCATCGTTACTCCTTACCAGGGAGAGTAATATTATGTCATTTTCTTTCCCTTGAAATCCATCAACCGTAGTGACCTCGACTTCTTCAGTAAGTTCATGATTTCTTACTCTTAGCTTTATCAAATCAACTTGTCCTTTATACGTTGCTAAAATGGTGATTTGACTGGGAGAATATCCTTGTTTAACCATGTAACAACACATTGCTACTATGAAATTAGCCTCGTAGTTATTTACTTTACTTGCAGAGCCAGGAATCTATAGACACATTTACGACATGAATTTAGAATTTCGTTTTAAATACCTAAATGTTAATCAATAATACTAGAAGTAGTAAGTGCGAACTATTTTATTATAATCAAGTAAATACTACTTACTGGAGATTCATTTTGCTCATGTTTAACGAAGTAGAGGTGAGACTTCGTACCCAATACTTTCGGGTATTGCAAAACATTATTAGCGTTTTTCAGGTCCTTGTAAATAGTTCCAGTCACTAAATTCGATATAGCGGGCCGCATTCTATGTTGCACCTAATTTATAATGAAATTGTAAACAATATACGATTCATAAAACTAATAATCAACAAAGATATTATTAATGAACGACACTACGTCCGTACGTTTAACGTGCACAGGTGAAGCTTGTTGTTGACCATGCGTTCAAACAATGAGATATCCAAATTGTAAACATCAGACAATTCGTGAACATTAATACTTGGTTGCAACTGCTGATGATCTCCTGTTAAAATAATAACAATGTTTTATATTTCACACATTATTTAAAAACGTCACAGATATTGTTTAATCTTATCCTTCATTATTATTTACCTATTAAAACTAAATGCTCGCATTTCGGGAGCAAACAAGGAATTATGTGAGCTTCCAAGACTTCAGCAGCTTCTTCAACAATAACTATACATGCAAAATTAACATGAATGTGATTTCCAAAATGCGATAAGCATTGTTAAAATAAAATAGCAACAACAAATAAGGAGTAAAGCCTTGCCAATGCGAGGAGAGGCGTGGACCAACAAATGACTATGTTTAGCTGCTCCGGTAGTGGTCATTCCCACGACAAGCGAATTTAAAACTGCAGATTTTCGCATTTTTTGAGGCTTTAAACTTATGTTGTATTTAAATAAAATTTCAGATTCTCCTCCTCCTCCAACTCTCAACAGATTGGGCTCCACTCCGATTTTTTGAAATATTTTCAGTATTCCCTCTAAAAATTGGTCCAACGCGTGATTTGTATAACAAACAATCAAAATAGGAGCAGCTTTTTTCCCCTTGGGGTTCCACATATCAATATTTCTTAACAATGTCTCTACAACCTGAAGGGCTGAAAATGAAAGCAAACAAAATTATTGACATGCAATATGAAATCTACGGAATCAGTTAAGCATTTAGATATTTGATCGTTCCCTTACAGTAATGATGAATAAAATTAAGCTATATTGTAACTTTATAAAAACGTACCCAGGAATGTTTTTCCAGTTCCAGGAGGTCCCTGAACAATTGCAAATTCATTTGTAAGACAAGATTTCAAAGCATTGAATTGATTTTGGTTTAGACGTAAATCCTCTGGTTCCGGCCAGGTTTTGCTATTTAAAGGAACAACTTCCTTCCCTCCAAGTTTAATAGTTTTATTAAATGTGGTTAAATATTGTGGAGGTCCCACAGTAGAACAACCGTGAACAATATATTTTAACAATGGCAACGATTCCGGTTCCAAATCTTGTAATACTTTTAAAGTGTACCTGCAAAGTAGTCAAATATATATATGTATCGAAAAATAAAAAAAGGGAACTACATTCAGAATTAAAAAAATAAACATATTGCTTACCTGTATGACTGAAAAAAAGCCTCACTTTCAAGTATTGTGAAATTGTACCGTCTCTTAAAACTTGGAGGCTCATCAATCCAATGAATACCCAGTATGCCCCTATTGAGCAAATCCTCATTCCTAAAGTCCTGAACTAACGCTACGTATGCCGTAACGAAATTATCACAACTCAACAGCAACATGGAACCGGGCAAAAATTGCTTGGACTCCTCCCAATCAACATCGAAATAATACTTAGGCTTGAGCTGAACATATTGATAAGGGCTCTTGGCTTTCTTGGGGTCAAAGGGAGTGTCGTAAATGACATCCTTGTATAATCGAATATTTCCTCTTGGAACATCTTTCTTTCCGCTTAAATACTCTTTCCTGCATACATCAAACCCCGAAGTCAATTTTTTGCTCAAGATCTAGTCCTAGTTTAAATAAATGATACAAATCATTACATAACTTACTGAAATAGGATAAAATCCTGGACGCCAGTTTGGAATGGCCTGAGAAAATCTTCATAAAATAGTCTGAAGTGGATATCAATGTAATCCCGGGGGTTTGCAAAAGCACCTGTAGTTTTGTTAGGTCTCAGAAAAGCCCTCTTTTTCGATAGAATCGAAGCAAAGGTGGGGATAATTGAGATATCTTCAAACTTGTCTGGAGGGCCTAGCGAACCCATCTTCACGCTCCGCTGTAGGGCACGTTTGCTGTTTTCGGTTGGGTAATACTCCTGATGTTGTACAGTAATGTCTTGTTTCGTTTTTACTACATATCGTGCACTTCTAGGATTCCCTGGACTCCGCCGTTACAAGCAGCAATTGTGAATCTTCCCCAAAAGAGCGAAGCTATACGATAGAGCTGCTGTACACGACTTTACCTGAAAATAAAATGTTAATACTTGCTGTTAAAATATTTGTGTAGTAACGATTGTCCAGGATTGTTTTCTCTCACAAATGATTTTAATTTTTGTAAATGAAGTGTAGTATACCAGAATGATTCATTCCCAATCCCAAAATCCCAACCAGGATACTGATAAGCTTATTTGATATTATCTTGATGAGTAATAACAGTATCCACACATTCACACCCTGAGGCCTGAGAGTTTACAGTTTATGTACGTACCACAAAACTTACTTTGTCAACATTGTTGTCACGACAATGTCAAATCAAAATGTGACCTTTGTATATCCACGTTAAAATACTCTCTAAACGACTGTACGCACGCCATAAAAATAACCAATATAACTAAAAATAACCGGAATATAACCAACAATAACAACCTCTATAAACCTTACACGCATACAAACCACCTTCCCTACAGCTAAAATAACCTATTCATTAAATTTATTCCTGATCTCCCAAACTTTCACAAATCACAATTAAACATTGCTACATATATAATCAAGTACCCACAAGAGACAATACTTTTTTTAAAATTATTTCTTTAATAAATTATATACAAGCTGCATGCCAATTTCAAAACAAAACATTTCATTGAAAATATAAGTATTATTTACTTTACAAATTCGAGGAAAAACTAGGCTCAAATAAAAATCCAAGCCAAAAACAGGCCAATAAATGTCAATAAAGGGTAGATCTGTCAAACATAAAACGACAAGCAAAATACAATGAACCATAAACATTTTAATAAACATAATTTAAATTATTTTAAATCATGAATAAGATGAACAATAAATTATTTAAGATTGCATTTTACCATATATAAGTAAACAAGAGCACTAAAAAGTGTATTAAAATCAAAATTTTTAAAACATGCCATCCTGGAACGTCCTTAAAATAAAATGTAATAATAAGATCGTGCAGAATAAAAAATAGAATCTCGAGCTCCTTACCTGAGCGAATCCGCACGACAACTAAAATGCCTAGACGGACGGAAAGCTATAAGAAATGTATGCAAAAAGTGAACTTAATTTGGCTATTTACTCTCTTAATATTAAAATATAAAAGTTCAAGGTCAATTTTGACTTTTGAGTTTTGCAAAATATCACAAGGTCAAGCTCCGGAGCTCCAGCAGCAGCAGGTTGAATGATATCGCCCACCTGACGGACCGACGACTCGAGATGAAATGCTGCAGAAGTTGAATGGGAAAGGGAATGTTTTGCTTCACGGAAATCAAAGCACAGGTTGAATGCATATGTTATATACATACGTACGATCTACGTCATCGTCCGCATGCTTCCTTTCTTTACAGGTTGTTCGAAAACACACGATCCTTCTCCTTCCTCAAAGCTCAGAAAACGTTTTCTTGTCGTTTCCCATTCACGCTCAAACAGTCACGACGACACAACGACCGCATGGCGTATGCGTTGCTTCTTTGAAGTTAATCATTCCGATGCATCGATGCATTAATTAGGATTAAATTAAAATTATTATATGAAAACAAATAATTTAATAATATATATCCATTTTCTCTTGGCTTACGTGGTTAATTGATAATTAATAAGCAGTTTTTATTCACATAATTAGCGCAAGCT